>CP045891.1:3366005-3396098 GCA_013387185.1 Caligus rogercresseyi
AGTGTGATGTGTTTAATATGAAGTCTATTTCACAACTAATTTATATAAGTTTATATTACAAATATACACATATAACAATAATAATAAGGGAGGAGAGAGAGACCTTTTAATCTGAGCTAGTTGATACATAACATGCCTTTTTTTTTTTTTTTTTTTTTTTTTTTTTTTTTTGACGACACTTGCATGACAATTTTCGTCAAATTCCCCAAGTTACTCGAACCTAACTACTCTGAATGGTTTTATGAATCTTCGATTTCTGAGAAGAATTTTCCCATTTTCCAGAAGAAGCTTGTAGGTCCTTGGGTTGACTCTGCCAACAACTTTTGCTCCGAGGTCCCACAACATGGATGTCCGGTTTTGGACCACTACCGATGTGCCCTCCTCAATTTCTTTGAGAGGTCTTGTTGACCTGTTGAAGTGGGCGTCTCTCTTGTCTCTCTGCCTGTCTCTTATCTTTTCCCACTCCAAATCTTCCGATGTTTGAGGGGTTTGGAGATTAATGGGAAGTGTAGGAATCGAAGAGCGGATTTGGTGGTTGAACATTAGTTCAGCCGGACTTTTCCCATGGTCTTTTGGTATATTCCTCCATTCCAATATGGCTTTCAAGAACTTATGATCATTGATATTTCCAGTTTTTTTTATGAGCGTCTTTATTGCTTTTACGCAAGCTTCCGCATGTCCATTACTTTCTGGGTGGTAGGGACTTGTTAGTACTGCCTCTGACCCCCACGTTCTTAATGTCTCTTTCCATAAACGGGATTTAAACTGAGGTCCACCATCAGTTCGACATCTGGTCGGTATCCCAAAAGTAGAAAACGTTGGTAGGACAGCCTTTAATATATTGTTTGTAGACGGACATGCATTAAAACTGTATACAAAAGGAAAACCAGAATATCTATCTACCATAATCAAATAAAACATTCTGCCATACTGGAAAACGTCCAACGAAACCTCTTCGAACGAGCGGTTTATGGGCCTATTTTTGACACCTATACGGTTGGATGCTATATTCATATGTCTCCCAGGTAACGGGTAGTTCTCCGAAAGAAGACCAAACTCTTTAGCCGCATACCAAGGCATCAATATTCCTGAAGCTTCCGGACACACAAACATACTATCTTCTATCCATTTACCACTCAAACCGAAATTGGCTTCAATTTTCCCAATACACCGGATGCGACTATCATCTGCGCTTGTTATAGTGGTCATATACTCATCTTTTATCATGCTCTCCACCCCAAGACTTTTGACGACATCCTCACCGCAAATAAAGGCCTCACATCCAGTGTCAGGAATTGTTTGGAATCCCTGCAATATCGTGCGATTCGGCAAATTAATGCGAACATTCATCTCCACATGAGGAGCCTTATGCTTTTCGAAACCAATAGACAACACTCTACAAGAATTTATCTTTTTTGTTTTAGAAGGAGATTTGCTACGATTCCTGCTCCTACACATGCGACTGAAATGGCCAACTTTGCCGCAGACATTGCACTTCTTTTTAGCAGCAGGACAATTATGAAAATAATGTTTAAAACCACAACGTCCACATGCATGGGCGGGGTCCGAGTCTTTTCTTTCTCTTGATACTGAACGATCAAACTCCTTTTTACATGGAAAATCTTTCTGGACTCTTGATATAGTCCGTTTGGACTTAAGGGCTTCGTCATTGTAAAGTCCAAACTCTCTACCTCTACAATATTGAGAGATATCTATCAAATTGGTCATTTTTTGTTCAAATATGCCTCGCCTTGCATCTTCACTTCTCAATCCAGCCACTATTCTGGAAACTATCCGATCCGACAAACAACCTTTGCATAATTCGGCTCGTTCAGCCAGTTCCTTAAGAGAAGTTATGAAGTTATCAAAAGATTCTTCTGGGAGTTGATTTCGATTTTCGAACCTAACCCTATCTACGATGATGGACCGTTTATCTCTTAACTTTGCCCTAATAGCATTGAGAATCTCTTCGACAGATTTTGATCCATCTCTCGGCATAAGTAAATTGAAACGAACATCTCTCGCCATACTGTTGGAAAATAAGCTCCACAAGACAGTAACCTGCTGTTTCATGGGTTGGAGGCTCGCTTTCATTGAAACCATATATTCTTCAAATTTCCACCTCCACTCTTCAAATTCTTCGAGTTCACAGTCCAAATCTAGTTCTTCAGGTCTTGGAAGTTTGATTATATTTTTCTCAGATGCATTAATTTTAGCAATTTCTTTATCATCGAGTTTCCTGTTGCTTGATTTCAGTTCACTCACAGTTGATCGTAACTCATCAATTCTGAGCTCTAGTTCGACCTTTGCATCTATCTCATCTAAATAATGAGCACTATCTTCATCGTAGAAGCACAAAATCTCGTCACTTATCAATGACTCGCTTTCTAAAGCTCGTTGTGCTGATTCTAAGGCGATTTCTATTCTATGGATGCTCCCATTTTCTGCTAAAAGGGTTTGAATGAGCTTTTCATTTCTAGTGATGGTTGCTCGATAGCCTCCTCTCTTTCTTTTGAGCTGTGAAATTTCTCCTCTCCATTTTAAGAAAAATTACTAATCCACACTGAATACTTAATATTAGTCGTAATCGATCCTATCCTTTAACAAACAAACTACCTAATTACCTATTTCTATTCACTTGAAGAATCTGACGAACAGCCATACAAGTATTTTAACGGAAAAATGTAACTTGAATTCTCTCTCAACCTCTTACAAAACTTTTTTCTCAATATACTTTAAAGATAAATAGGTAAGAAATGTAAATATATCACGTGAGAATCGTTCCTCAGTATCGATGACGGATGGCCTTGTTCCTCCGTATCGATGACGGGTGTCCTTCAACGTCCTTGAGAATCGTTCTTCCAGACGGGTGCTCTTTGTCGTCCGTGAGAACCCTTCGTCCTTCTCAATTGAAAATCCTACGTCGACCGCGAGAACCCTTGGTCGTCCTTGAGAACCTTACGTCGTCCGCGAGAACCCTTCGTCGTCCGTGAGAATCGTTCGTCTTTCTCAATGTAGGGTATCCTCCGTCAATACGTCTTATGGGATGATTCGTTGAATTGGGCGGCTTGAAAATGACGTAGTCTCCGTCCTTCAGCCTCTTCTCTATTCTCCCCGACGTTTTAATTCAGCCATCAGTGGGATCCTACCGACTGCGCCATGTGATGTGTTTAATATGAAGTCTATTTCACAACTAATTTATATAAGTTTATATTACAATATACACATATAACAATAATAATAAGGGAGGAGAGAGAGACCTTTTATCTGACCTAGTTGATACCTAACAGAGGAGCTACCGTATTCTTTCTGGCAATATTGCTAGATAAATGAAGCCTTTGTTGAATAACAGGCTTGGACTTCATCAAAAAGGCTTCTTAAAGAAAATAAAAAATTTCAGATATCTCTAGAAATGTCCAATGTGCGATTGAAATGGTCAATGCGAAAGGGACTTATGGTGCGATAATTGCAATTGATTTTCAAAGGCGTTTGACACCATAATGCATGGGCATATATTAAAGACAATAAAAAGATTTTACCAAAAAGTTCTTCAATCCCATAGAGCTCTTTTATTCAATCCAACGTCAACGATAGCTATGGGAATATGACAGTGATCCCATTACGTTAAACAGGAGCTGTCGCCAAGGGTGCCCTACTGCACCTCTGCTTTTTGTGGCAGGCCTAAAAGATCTTAGTGAGGGTATAATCAAAATATAAAGGTTTTGGCATTGATTTTGGCTCCAAAGACATATTATTAACATGTACGCAGATGACATTACCCTTTTCTTGGAAGCGAATTCAGAATCACAACTTTTAAAACGCATAGACATTGTGATCAAATATCTTCAAAAATTTAGCAAAAAATCGGTCTCCGCATAAATAATAAAAAATCTGTTATCGTTCCGCTTGGGAATTGGATGCCATTCAATGGTCAAAGGGTAGCTGACCTATTTGTAAAAGATACGTTGAAATATTAGGTATAACATGGAGTCGAAATGGTCCTACAAATCTCAATTGGACTTCGTTACAAAACCGTGTGATTAGACAAATTTCTCTTTGGAGAAAATTCAATATTCAAAGAAGAATCGATTTGTACAATTTCCTTGTTATCCCTGCAGTCCTCTACAGTTCTACCTCAGTTCCCTGGATTGCTGAAAAGGCTGTCATAGAAGAAGACAAGTGGCTAAGCATAATATCCACAGAACGTATCTCCCAGCTCTAAAGCGTCCCAAACGGCATCTAGGAGGAGGATTGTCTTTATTACATAATATAATCCCAAAGATTTACTCAAAGGTCTTAACGGACATCTCACAAAACCCAGAGGTTGAATGGAGGGCTCATATCTCAAGCAGCCCAGTGTATACCTGTTTAATGATGGGAACAGACTTTTCAACACATGATTAAAGAGTTTTCTCCATCTTTAGGAATTTTACATAGTTTGATTTGGCGGGGAAGTCCTATATTCCAATGTTCGACCAAAATAGACATTATACGCCAGAACAGTAAAAAGAAGTTTTTTTTTCAAAACCTGGAGCTCCAAAAAGATTGGAACAGATAGCATTATCGTCTGGCACCCTTTTTATACATGATCTATCTTCGGAGTCAATTTTTAAGTGTGGAAGATTCCTGTTTTCTCTTAAACGGTCGGCAGACAAAATTTGTTCCTGTCCCATGGCACCTCAGAATGAACTTTGGCAATAACACAAAAATGGAGGCAGAAAAAATCGCTGATAAGTATTTAAAAGACTTGGAATTGCCTTCATCGTGGAAAAAGAGAATTTTGTCCTCCACCTCCAAATAGTTCACGGCAAACGCTTTACTGCCCAATTTCAAATTTCTACCAGATGTATGTTCTTTGATGCTCCGTGCAAGGATTGTGGAAGGTTATTTAATTCAATCATCCATGCCTTCTCCCATTGTCCTGTTCTACGTATCTTAAGAGACTTTGTTCTTCTAAATGTTCCTGGAATAACTGGAAAACTGATCGCTCCCATAATTCTCTTCGGATTAAATTCTAATCTACGGACAGCATCTCCGAAAACAAAAGCAATTGGGTTTGTGCTTTCGAGTTGCAAAAGCTACATCGCAGAGCGTTTATCTTCGGGAGAAGCTATTCAAGAGGGAGACCTTAAATCCATTGTCATATCAGCAGCAGCTCGATACATGGCGCTCTCCATCAAGATTCGAGAGGATTCAAGCTGGAGATTTGCAAGCGACATCGTTCGTTACTTCCCCTCCTGTTCCGAGAGGACCTCTCATCATCTGAAGTTTTTAATACGATTTTACAAGAAAAGTCTAGTTTTAAATTAAATGACAACTATTTATTCCAAATCACGTTCATGTTATTTTATTGTCCAATTAATTTCAACTTTGTTTTATGAAGTTATTGTACTTTTATGTGAGCGTTTAATGTTTTGTATTGACTTTATTTAGTGTATAAATTTTAAACTAAATGTTTATTTATATTATATATATGCATTTACGCTAATTCAATACAGTCATAATGGATCTAAAAAAAAAAATCAAGACAACAAACAGATTTGTACAGATACGTAGTGAATAAATGATCAATAAATAACAATTTATTAAACGAAACACATATAAGAAAATATTCACATAATTTGAAACAATCATATTAATAAAGGCATTTCAATAAAAATTCATATCTGTAATAAAAATTGAATATAAAGAAGCAATTGAAATGATAAAAAAAATCTTCGTTTTTAACTGTTCGCATTTTGTTTGTTTATTTTTCTTAATTTTCTAACCCCTACACCAAATAAAATTAATCAATATTTTTTAGCCAAGCCACTCCTTCTATTATTAACGTATATATCATTTATACCTTTCAAATGTTGGTGTCTGTCACAGGCTTTGAGGGAAGCACACACGTTATGAAGTACTCGGAGGGTGACAAAGACAATTAATTATAAAAATCATATATATATATATTTCCAATTAATGTTTTTTATAATTAAATTATTATTATTTTTTTCCACAGTTCATAAAAATATATACAAGCATAAAAAACAGAAGTATATAAAAAGACGTTAATGCGTAAAAAATAATAAACATTTTTTGGGGGTACATTGTTCGATAGAATATATTCGATTGGATATAAATAAGCATTATAGCATTAAATTTAGTCTAGCAAGCATAGGACTTTATCAATGAGGTAGACCTAAAATAACCCCTCTCGGGATTCGAACCTGCGCCCCAACATTGAGAGTTGAACACGCATTAGCACGCACGGTATTCGCACTCCTTTATTTCTTTATAATTGTATGTTTTTAATATCGATTAATATTTTTAGTAGCCATGAAGGCTAAAGTTACATGAACTCCAAAATAAATAATACAGCAACCTCTTATAACCATTTTGTTGGTTTTTTTTAAACGATGCTTTTTTGGACTGTAGGTTTTTTTCCTATTCGATAAATACCAAAATATTTAAGTTCTTCAACGATCAGAGAAGCATGTGTATCTTCTGCAAAAAAAAAGAAAAGGAAACAACGGACCACATCTTCTGGGACTGTTCCAGACTGAAGGAAAACGTATCATCAATACGTAGTATATTGCTCAATAGCTTCGGAGCCGTGACAGACGAAGAGGACTTTTTAGCCTACTCGCGGGAAAGGAGGAACTCAAAGTTAATGCAACGATAGCAAAGACACAGCAAATTATATACGCAAAAAGATCCACCAATGATACAAAGCTCCGGGGTATTATCTCATTATCAAAATGTATATAAAAGAAATTAATGAAATTGATTAATTGTTTTAACTATTACAAGTTTTTATGCGATGTCAATTGGCTTTTAATATTGTAACAATATTCTTAATGTACTTCTTTATACATTTTATGCCCACCCACATATTTTTAGTTTAATATTTTTATTAATCCCCATTGTCCTTAATTGTTGAATTTTAATATTTACAAATGTACTGAAAAGTTGGCCATCGGGCCAAGAAAAAAAATACCAAACATATATACACCTTTATTTATGTATTTATTTTATATTTACTGTGATATGTATTAGAAACAATTAAATTATTACAAATTTAAAAAATATTAAAGTGTATAAAAAAGAAAAGAAAATATCTATTAATGAAATTAACTTTTTATATGTGGTCGTCAAATCAAAATTTATTTTTCTTTAAACTTAATGCAGTTCTTCAAACATATTTTATTATTAAAAAGTGAATATAAATTATCGATATATAAAATCGTACAAAGTATCGTATTTACTCATCATTTGTCCATTCATATAATTTTTAATTTGAACTCATACATGTAAGTCTATCCAAATCATCATATTATTAATAAACATTTTATGATAAAGTTTCTTTGCTTATAAGCTTTCACTCCAAAGGGACGTCATCCAATTTTATTTGTGTAATTTTATTTATTTATATATGTATGACTGTGGGAAAACCTTCTCTCCACTAGATGACTGGACCAAGGCTTGTGTAACACCGACTTTATTTTCTATAAATATTACATATTCTGATATTAAAGCGTAATTATATCTCTCCCTCTCTCCTTTGTCTTGGGGAGAAGGGGAGGGCAGACACGTTAAGGTTTGCCTCCTTGGAGTGACAGCCTGCAGCCTCTTGCTGTCCGCTACAAACCCCCCCCCAGGTTGAGCTGGGAGGCTAGGAGCGATAAATGTAGCGGAAAGATCGTAGACTTGAAAGGGAATGGGACAATTCAGCGCCGCCGACTTAGCGCTGCCGATTCAGCACCGCCGATTCAGCGCCGGTCGATTCAGCGCCAGCCAATTCAGCGCCGCCAATTCAGCGCCAGCCTCAATGACTTTGATTTAAAAAATTCAGACCTTTTTTCAAAGAAAATTATGTTTTCAGTACAATTGGTCAAACTGGCACAATAATTGTTTTGCAGAAGTATTCAACAACATGGGGTATTCAAACCCACCTACATTGGTAAAAATACGAGTAAAGAAGCCCTCAATTGCCATTTTGTGCACTTTGGGTCCTAGGGTCCCGCCAGCCACAACAATGGTGTATTGGGGTTTCAAACCCATCGCAAATTGTAAAAATACGAGTAATGAACCCCTCAAATGTCCTTTGCGCACCCTAAGTTCTCGGGTACCGCCAGCCGCAACAGTGGTATTGGGTTTTAATCCCACCGCCATTAGTAAAAACACAAGTAAGGAACCCCTCAAATGCCGTTTTGTGCACCTTGGGTCCTCAGGTCCCGCCGGCCACAACAATTGTGTATTGGGGTTTCAAACCCATCGCAAATTGTAAAAATACGAGTAAGGAACCCCTCAAATGTCCTTTGCGCACCCTAAGTTCTTGGGTCCCGCCAGCCACAAATGTGTGGTATTGGGGTTTTAATCTCACCGCTATTAGTAAAAATACAAGTATGGAACCCCTCAAATGCCATTTTTTTACACCTTGGGCCGTCGGGTTCCGCCAGCCGCAAAAATGGGGTATTGGGGTTTCAAACCCTTCGCCAATTTCTGGTCGCTCACCTCTAATTAATACTTTGTGAAAAAGGTTGCGTGCTTTTTTACATAATTTTATATAAATAGAATTTGAGGGGGTCCTTAATCGTATTTTTACAATTTGCGATTGGTTTGAAACCCCAATACACCATCATACGGTTTGGTGAGAGGAGGTCGCACAGTGTTGTTCCGTACAAAGACATGTGATGTGTGGGCAAGTGAGCGTGTATATGAGCCTGGGGTTTGCCGTGGAAGTTCGTGGGTGCCAGACGCATGTCGGCCATAGTGCGGCACAACCTTTGGACGAAGTCTGTTGTGGGAACAGCGTCACAGTCAGTGTTTCCGACGAGTTCTCCGGGGAGTATTAGGTTTTGGCCTAGAGCCAACTCAGCTGGTGAAGTTCCGGCTTCTTCCTTCATGGAGGAGCGCGATCCCAGAAGGACGAGCGGCAAAGCATCCATCCAATCGTTGTCTATTAACGTAGCCATCAAAGAAGCTTTGAGGGACCGATGAAACTGCTCTACATGACCATTTGCCTGTGGATGGTATGCCGTAGTGCGATACGTGGTCACTCCAATCGTCCGTTGTAGTTATGTCCAAAGGGTGCTGGTGAATTGGCGGCTCTGATCGGATGTTACATCATATGGCACTCTATAGCGGCACACCCAGCCGTGAAGTAACGCTCTGGCCGTGGACTCAGCAGTGATGTCAGACATCGGGATAGCTTCGACCCATTTAGTAAAGCGGTCAATGACTGTAAAGATATACCGCCGACCTTGTGAGAGAGGTAAGGGTCCAACGATATCGACATTTATACTGCCAAAGCGTCGGTACGGGGGAGGTCGCTCAACGAGAGGTACTCGCCCGCTGTGTTACACAGCCGCGGTGTGTGAGAGACCATGAACTACGTCAAACACTCGTTTGCGCCACTATGGGGGCACAATAGGTCTAGGTCGCCGGGTGCTGACATCGCAGAGTATTGTAATGTCCGTGTTGGGGAGATTCAAGTCCCGAACTTGGAGGTTACTGATGGCTGTGCGGTAGGCTTGTACATTGCGGGAGTTGATTTGATTTTGGGCTAGTTGAGTGTAATCATGTCAGGAACTTGAGCCACCGCCACGCCATTGGTTGGTGAGCCATCTGGCATCGATCCTGCAATATAGCTTGGCGGTTGAGGAAGGGATGCGTGAGAGCGTATCAGCGACGACATTTGTTCGCCTTCCCCATAGCGGATGAAGGATAGATGTCGGGTACGTCTGGGTGGGTGATCAGTCCGACTTGTGATGATCTGAGTTAATGGCTTATGATCAGTCCACACGGTGAAAGGTCGGCCTTCTACGAAAAAGCGGAAGAGGTAGATCGCAGCATAGATAGCCAAGAGTTCTCTGTCTAGCGTAGAGTAGTTCTTACCAGCCACCGTGAGTTTCCTGGAGAAGAATGCGAGAGGCTTCCAAGTGCTGTCGTCTTGTTGTTGTGCGAGCTCAGCGCCGATAGCAATGTCATAATGTGACGAAGAGCTTGGATGGACGATCATAGTGGCGTTGGCAAGTGCCGCTTTGACAGTGTCAAACGCGGTCTGAGCTTCCTGGTTCCATGTAACAGACTTGGCTTTCCCTTTGGTGAGTTCTGTGAGAGGAAGTACTACTTGGGCCATATTGGGAATGAATCGTCGATAAAAGTTTATCATCTCAAGGAACCGCTGAACTTCCGACTTGTTGGTTGGTGCGACCATGGAATCAATTTGGGTCACTCTTTCTCTGAGTGGGGCGATACCACTCAAAGATATCTGGTGGCCAATGAATGTGATTTCATCCTGTGAATGGCATACTTGTCCCGGTTGAGGATCAGACCGTGATCACTGAGGAACTTAAGGACCTGTCGGAGGTGCTCATCGTGGGTGCTCGAATCCGGGGAAGCAGTCAGGATTTATCCAGGTAAATGAACGTAAATGGAAGTCCAGAAAAAATGCTATCCATGAGCCTCTGGAACACATGGGCCGCATTTTTTAAACCAAATTGCATTCCGAGGAACTCGAAACAACCGAAGGGGGTGATCACTGCCGTCAGAATATCGCCTTTGGCCATCAGAATCTGGTAATAACCCTTTGAAGTCGAGTACCGAGAATTTCTTGCACCCCTTGAGTTTCGAGTTGATGTCATGCATGTGTGGAATCGGATAACGGTCGTCCATGGTGATCGCGTTGAGACGTCTGTAGTCCCCACATGGACGTTTCGTACCCTCTTCTTTTGGGACCAAGTGGATTGGGGAAGCCCAGGGAGAGTCTGACCGGCGGAGAATACCTTGTGTTTCTAAGTCCATGAAGTTTGTTTGGCTTCGGTGAACTTATCTCCGGAAAGACGGCGAGGGTAGGAATGCACTGGGGCCCTTGTGTCACGATGTGATGCTCTGTCCGATGCTTGACTGGGGCATCGAAGGAGAAGTTTGGGCTGTAGAGCTTGGGTAACTGGTCTAAGAGGCGCGCAAATCTGCGGAAGAGACGTAGTGAAGACCCGGGATAGGGTTGTAGTCCTTGTGAGCCGAAATGTTGAATTGGCCATCGCGCTGGAGGACTTGTCGTCCTTTAAGGTCGATGAAAAGATCGTTGACACTGAAAAAATCTGCCCATGAATGGGCGTCGTGACATTAGCAATGATAATGAAACTTTGAAAGTGCGACCGTTGAATCGAAGCGGGATCACACGATGACCGTAGGTTTGATTTGGGATCCATTGGCTGCTTGAAGAGGTTGAGCTTGTTCGTCCAGCATGTCAACTGGAGATGCTGGGAACACAGAAACCTCGGCTCCAGAGTCGACCAAGAAAAGACGGTTGCGGATATGGTCACGGATGGAGATGGTATTTCGGAGAGAGTTGGGGCCAAGTCATCTGCTATCGTGTCTCAACCTCTCGATGAGTTGACAGCCCTGATGGTGGATTTATGCTTGCTCATCGGACTGACTCGGTTCGGGGAAAAGAGTGACTTGACTTCGGAAGAGCCCACCTGAGGGACGTTTATTGGTTGGCATATGCGTTTCCCGAATGTGGCTTTAGCGCCCGAGGAACGTTATGCGTTTTGCAGGCGACGGCCACGCACTTCCTTGCCTTATTGGCCTAGGGTGCGTGAATACGCCAGAGACCGTCTGGGTTAAGGTCGCCTTGAGGATGTACTTTGGAGGAGGCTCTTCGTGCAGGTTCGGAGACAGGACCTCTTAGGTTGTAGGAGATTGGACAAACTCCGAGAAGTCATCAGGTGATGATTGCGAGTTGCGGACGATCAAGTCTGCAGCCGTCGCATAGCCCACTACGTCCAAATCATCAGCATGTTGCAACTTGTCTACCAGACTTTTGGGCAACATCCGGATGAAGAGATAGTACAGGAGTTCTGATTTGCGTTCCTTATCAGGTAAGAGAGCCTGCATCCTGAAGAGTCTGGTCAGGGGAAGCTCATCTCCTAGTGGCGGCATGTTGAGAAGCTTCTGGACTTTTTGCCTCTTTGTCAGGCCGTAAGTAGCGATAAGATCTCGCTTGAGACGGCCGTACTGCACCTCTGGGTCCACGTCGCGCCATGCTGCTCCTACACGATCGAGATGGGCTGGTGTGAGCAAGTTCCAGAGGATGTCAAGTTGTCAAGTTTGTTCTTGTACTTTCGGCGGCCAAAATACCGTTCCAGGTCGCCAAAGTACCGCTCTGGTCGGAGGAATCGAAGGGCGGGGCCGCATATGGAGGACGCCCGCGGCTGCGGTAGCACGCCAATTTCCACCATCAGGAATCGGGTACTGTACACTTGGGGTCACCAATGCGGGAGAACCTTCTCTCCACTCAATGACTGGACCAAAGCTTGTGTACACTGACTTTATTTTCTATAAATATTACATATTTTAATATAATAGCATAATTAGACATCTCCCTCTTTCTTTTGTCTTGGGAGAAGGGGAGGGCAGACATGTTAAGGTTCGCCTCCTTGGAGTGACCGCCTGCAACCTCTTGCTGTCCGCTACATGACTAATTGATAAATAGTGTACGTCATCCTCAAAGAAAAAAGCATCCGAAATTAAGTCCGTTGCATTCTGTTGAGTGTTGTCGTGATTGGAACAAATGTCATGAATCCAGCCGTCACAAAACAATAATAATATTTATTTGTGTCGCATATTCAAGAATGAAAAGTTTTTTTCTTCATATTTTTAATACGAAAAAAGTGTTTCAAATTTACAACATAATATGACTTCAAATATAAATCTAATTTTATCAATTTGACTAATTTCAAAATATAGTTGCACTATTATTAACAAATATTCATCCCATTTAGTTATGAAATATAGCTCTAACTAAATATGCATCAATTGTATTTCGCAATAATAAATAATTCAATTATAGATGTATACATCATCTATCTATATATATGTATGTATACATCTATATATGTATTGAAGTGAGATAGGAAAGCATAAATGTTTTTAGGCCTATCTTTTTCATAGACCCATAATGAAATTGAAATGTCTCATGTTAATTATTTTTCATATCGCTCAAAAGGAAAAGAGGAGAAGAAGAAGAAGAAAAACAAGATACAAGAAAAAAGAAGAAGAAGAAAGCCTCTCCCTTATAGGAGAAGTCTAAGGGAAAATCCATTATGAAATAAATATTTAATATATATTCTTTTTTATTAATATCATTCAAGATTAATGTTCCTGGGTAAGCCCCATTGTATGAAGCAGGTGCTAAAGTGAAGAATCGAGTTATAAGAGTTATGGATGCAAAATAAATGGAAATACAACAACAACAACACTCAAAAATGATGTTCAAATTGACTTCAAATAGGAAAAATGCAGAGGATCTACGGAGTAAAAGCATATTTATTGATGCTAATAATGTTGGCAAGGGGAACTATTAAAATGAAATAATCGACTAAATATCTAGGGCATTCAATTCCCTTGTATTAATCTATTAGCGAGACGTCAAAGGTGGAAAGTATTTTTGAAAATATGATGGTTGAAAGAAAATAATGAATTGAAAACGAAGTTGGCTTTATGCTAAAAAAACACCATTCACTTGCGTTGTTGAACAACAATGCAGAGATATGAATTTCATCCTAAGAATTTATGTCCAAAAATCCTTTTTCCGATATGAATTTTTATTGAAATGCCTTTTTTGATATTATTGTTTCCAAATTATTTGAATGCTTCCTTAAATTGTTTCGTTTAAATAATTGTCATTTATTGATCATTTATTCGCTACGTATCGTAGAAACCGTTTTGTATATCTTTGGTTTAATTTGTTGAAATGTATACCACTGGGACAACAAAAAAAATCATCCTAAGAAATACAAACAGTATCTTCTCATGAGTTTTACGAATACTTTGAAAAGACTTATCCATGCTCAAGTATTCATATATGAATTAAATAAATCAGCTCCTTATACCCAAGGATATTATGACCGATAATTTTGTTTCATGATTTCTCGCAATAGAAATAATTATCACTCTCAACATTAGATGTAGGTATGAATAAGTGACCAACTGAAGAAAATAATGTTTTATTATCTTTATTTATTATTTTATTATCTTTATTTATTGAGTATGTTATTATTAGGTCAATGTTTATTTATATAACTGAGTAGCACTTCGTTCACTTTGCAGATGATGATATCCAAACTCTATGACTCCTCAAGGATCCTAACAAAACTCTTCAAAGGGACTCAAATATCCTCGTCGATCCTTGCTTCTCTTCAAGGGTAACTCATTACTTCACACCGATTCCTATATCCTCTTTTAGAAGAACATTGACTGACGTATATGTAATATATTCACATAATTGGATAGTCACTTCTTGTTTATTTAAATAGGTAGTTCATCAAAGTAAAAAAGAGTGTAAATTTACTACTACCAGAGGATCTAGTGAGGCTGTGGTGAAGAGCGTATACGTTAGATGGCGTTGAAATACATTTTGCTCACTTTCTTTTTCTATGATCTAATCTCTATATCGGGTTTTCCATAAAGATTTTCCGTTCAGTTTGGAAATTAATAAGGAAAAAAACCAATTGAGCACCAGTTTTGAATCGTTGTACAAACAAATCAGTAGATTGGATATGCTTAGACAATCAGCAGCCTACATGAACGCATACAAAGAAATGGAAAAAAACAGAAGGTATGTTTCAACTCTGTATAACAATACTGAGTAAAATGACGTACGAGTTTGACAGAACTCGCGCACGCTTGTCAAAAAATCCTTTATGAAAAAGAACTCGTTTGAATAACACTTCATGTACACGTTTTCATTTAAGATTCGATGTAGGTTTTAACATTTCACCTATAAGTCGGGACAAAGTACGATTATCAAATAAGCCAGTAGTAAATATTTTTTTTTTTTGCCTTTTCTATATCCTGTATAAATAACAGCCGTTCTTATCATATACTGTAAGAAAATAATTTGGCATTTCAGTCATTTCAAATATTCTGTAATATCTTGTAGTTGAGCACAAGTTTGTATATTAGCATATGAATTCATATATTGGTAGAATTGAAAATGAAAAATAAATGACAGATTTTTAAGCTCATTATCAGTTCTTATAATATAATTTAGTTTGTACATTAATAATTTATTCCTTTACGCTTTAAAGTTTTAAAACACAACATGATGATACACATAAATATTGCATGTGCTGTAATCTTAATAGGTCCCTCTTAAGAGTAATAATTATTGTGCGCTAGTCTTAGCAATTACTCAAAAGTTATAAATGTATATATTTTTTTCTTCCTTAAAAACATAGTTGTTTTTTTACATTTTGAAATAGGGATGTTAGAAACAGAAAGAATAAAAAATAATTAATAATTGTATAAATATTTTATACGCCAAATATTATGGCTTATGATACGATTCAAAAGATCCAACTATGCTTACAAATTACAACAAACTATTTAGAAAATATCAATAAAGAAAAAAAGTAACGTACAATATCAAAACCGATTTATGTGTATTTATTAGTTTTTATTTATTTAGGGGAAAAAGTTCTTATACAGTATTGAATGTGTGTTTTGTGTCTGAAGTCAACGTGATTTATTTACCGCTTATGAGTTATTTTACAAGTTTTTATTTGTTTAGCAAATAGAGTTATTATACAGGATTAAATTGTGTATTTCGTGTCTAAGCTCAACTTCATATATTTTAAGCATGATTAGAAACGATGAGTGAAATTCTAGATATTTTCTACGTGACAGTAGGTAGATCAGCGAGGGATTCAATATTTTTTCTGCAATCATTTTAAAAAGTTGACTAAAATCAATTTGAAAGGGTGTTTAGTTTATCTAAATTTAAAATAAAACTTTAAATATGCTTATAACAATATATTATTTCTTTACTCATGGCCCGTGAAGATAAAACAAAAACATTTAACTCTTATAATACATTATATATTCATATGTGTTATTATTTAGTTAGTCAATCTTATAAATGGCATGATCCTTTTAAGTCATGCATACTACTTTTGCTTTATCATAAGCTCAATGAATAAAAGTTTATGCATTCTCAGGTATAAATTTGTCTCTACGCATAGACACATATTACTTTAAAGAATTATTTATGAGTCTATACAAAAGGGTGACAAATATATTGCATTTACATATTACTTTAGTGAAAGAAAAATATTTACTTTTTAAATGAATATACTACTGTTCCATGGATTTATTTGACATATTTTGAGTTTATTAATTTATGGAAAACTAATAATTTATGGAACTTTTCCAAATAACAAAAGGTATATTATGAGTATGAATTCTTTGTTTGCTAAAGTCTACAACGAGATATCAACAAATTTGGAATACGTCAAAACATCAAAAAATAAAACTAATACGACTATCATGAAACACCATTAATATTATAAACGTTTAAATTACGTATTTTTTTCAATTATTTTTGCACAGCAAAATTATACGAAAAAAGAATGTTATTTTAATGCGTAAAAACATAATAAACATTTAGTTTATATTTAATTATACCCCTGATAGGCAGTGTCAGGATCTATTTAGCGCCCTGACAATAAACATACATTATATCCTTAATTGTTAGAGTTGCCTAAATTTAGTTGTTCTAAATGATTAAAATATTATCTCTTTCTTCATGACCATACCATAGCAGTAATGAGTTAAGTGATACTTCTTACACATTATTTTTGGATTTTTATTCACTCCCGTTGTCTATACACCTATCATGATCAATAAAAACGTCACGTGTGGGTTCTTTTAAGATGATTATTTAAAATGTTAGCTCAGTGCAATATTGTGCTCAACACCCGATATAGAAAGTATCTTTGCCAGATGTAAATTAAAAAAAGACCAATAGGGCCAAGAGACGATTTTTTTAATTTTTAATATTATCAAATAATAATTTCTTAAGAAATACCTTTGTAAATAGATCTGTTTTTTAATCAATATTTTAGCCAGATTGAAAGAAAGAAAGAACATTTTAGATTAAACGCTTCAGCGTGTCAGATATTAAAAGTTTTAAACCTATTCGGCGGATGTCTCATTGTACTACTTGAAGTACATAATTGTTACCAACACTCTATCCCTGGGAAGTATACTTGGAAGGACTAGTGATGAAAGATTTGCTTTTTTAGTAAAGACTCCATTTTATTAGAGTGTCCCTTGGTTGATGATGTTTTAAACAAGTTAAAATGTGTTTTTTTACCAATTTTCAATTAATTTTAACTTCAAAGGAATTGTTTATTTGTATCTGGGCAAGAATCAAGAGGAAGTAAACTTTTACAACTAAAGTTCAGTATATTTATATCAATCCAGAAGTATGAAAACCCTCCGCCCCAAGATTTGACCCTATAATAGATAATGTTTGTTGTGTTTATGCCGTTTGAAGAATAATTTTTGATGTGAATTGTTTTAGAAGATGTTGAATAAAACGTACCAAGTGTACAAAAAAAAAAAAGTCACTGTGTGGGTTCTTTTAAGATGATTATTTAAAATGTTAGCTCAGGCATTATTGTACTCACACCGATATAGAAAGTATCTTTGCCAGATGTTCTTCATCACACCATGGGAACAGTTTGGATATTCTCCATGAAAACCCTTAAAGATACAAACAGAAACACGAACCCTGGAAATTACAATTTCAATCACGCCTAGTCATCTGGCTAAAAATATTGTTTGCTTATTTCTTATTATTGACAAACCTCGCCGGATCTAATCCGGTATCAGGTGGTAGAGACCTTTATGATTATATTGTCTTTATTATTTTTTTAAATCACAAAATGTGACTAAAAGTTGAAATGTATACCAAAAAATTATAATGTCAATATTCATCTGCGTTGCCATAAGCGTTGAATATAACGATAAATAACATTGGACACTGAGGTATAACTTTATTTCATCGTATATTGCTAAGTTTTTAAACGTTATCGTGATCGTCGCAGAATAAGTTCAGACTAATTTTATAAAAGCCTAAATGTGTTAGGCACTAATAGCTTCAAAAAAACAGATATATATCTTTAAATATAAATAAATTGTACATGATTTATATACCTATTACTTACATTTTAGGCTTGATAGACTAAGTACACGCTACTATGGTATTTATATTCACACAGATGCAATTTTGTCCAATGGAATTGGTAAAAATCAAATAATCGAAGAGAAGCCCTCGATAGAATAATGTTATATTTGAAGGAAACCTCGATTGCTCAAAAATAGAATTTATCTCTCTCTTCTCCAATTACCTAAAGACAAGTTCGTGTTACAAATTGATAGTACACTTTTTCGTCTGTAATCAAATATAATAAAGTATATAGAAGTATATCTTAGTTTATGTCGCATAGCAATAAAGATGCTCTGTAATTTTTGTTATTTAATACTTAGCAACAATTAAAATATTAAACTTATAACTTCAAAGTGTTTATAGGCAAATATTAAATATTAAAACATTGATTTTTGTGGCATTTTCTTTACTTGCGATAATGATCAATTTTATCACAACATTCGTTAAAGATCATAAATTAAAAGCTCAACTTGTGATGACGACATATACATCTAGCCCTTAATTCTCATTATATCTTTGAAAGCACCATGACCAATAAATATTCAAATATTTTACAATACATTCTTGATGCCAGGCATAATGGAAGATACTTTTTTATTTGAACTCAAAATAATCAATTAAGGCGTTTATTCAAATATTCTTGGAAGACTTCAATGACATTAAACTACAATTTATTTATTTGCAGGATTTACTTACTTGAATAAATTCCATTTGATCTTTTGAAGATGATTTTTCACTTAAATTCTTCTGCATTTTGAAAGTTGATCGTTGAAATGCATTAACTTATTTACTCAAGGAATGCACTTACTTCAACTAACTTTCTTTGTCAATTTCTTATAGAACAAATAAAACTTGTTACTCTGAGTTTTACATAACGAAAAGTTAGGATCCAGGCTCTGGAAAAAATAAATAGAGTATTAATTATTATTTTTTGCATATAGTTTATTATTTCTAAGAAAGTATGAAATGCATTGTTGATATTAAAGCTTATCATTTTAATAATACAATCATTTTTTGTGACAGAACAAAACTATGATGTAGCAACTTTTTTCACCTTCTTTACCTAGTGACTTATCATTTTTACTATTTACAGAATGGCGAATTTTATTCTAATATAAATACTTGTAAAAACCCAATTATTTTTACTAAAATATAAGAATCACATCCATTCTAATTTGTGTGTTTTTTTGCGACAGATCTTTTGAAGATAATGAAACTCACACAAATTGCATTGAGAAGCTAAAGTAAAGTACATTGATCAGCACTAAAAATAAAGGGAAGCTCGATAGCCGTGCGTGTTAAGGCGTGTTAACTCTCAATGTTGGGGCGCAGGTTCGAATCCCGAGAGGGGATGGTCATTTTGGTCATACTCATGATAAGATCCTAGGTCGATAGACTACGTTATAAATGCTATCAATGCTTATGTATATCTATCGGATGCACTTCTAGCGACCATAAGGCAAACAACAAAAAAAAAATCGTTCCAAAACATTCATTGACGTTTGTGGAGTCTGTGGAGGGTAAAATAGTTGGTGGCTGCTCTATAAAAAATAGAGTTTCAATTTAGGAGTCGACTGGGGATCTGAAGGCATTCACAGAAATAATTGGAATCAAATGGCTGGGCTAATCAACAATAGGATATCAAGCTGGAGGCAGTATAACCTTCAAACGAGAATTGATCTTTACAATTCGCAGATCATTCCTATTGTTCTATACAAAGCTTCCGTTTCTCCTATTATAGCAGAAAGAGCTATGCTTGAGGAGGAGGCTTGGCTCCTTAAACTCTTTCATAAGCGCTACCTTCCAACTTTGAAGAGACCAACTCTTGCTCTTTTATCCCATATAATTCCACGAATATATATTAAAGTTTTTATAAACATCTCCAGACATCCGGATATGGAATGGAGGAGAACTATAACTCATACCGATCTGTATTTCCGTCTCCTATTTGGAACAGATCTAACAAATATATATACTGTAGCGTTATCAGAGACTTGGGCTGCAGCACAACGAGTTATTTGGAAATGTACCCCAAATTTTCAAAGTGAGTCCACGGTGGATATTATCCGTCAACACTCCAAGAAAAATTATTTTTCAAAAATTTAGGCAATCCGCCTGAATTGGAGGAAAATGCAATTAGGAACAAAATTTTAACAGTTCATAATACGACACCTAATTCTGTATTTAGGGATGGCCGTTTTCACTTTTCGTTAACAAGAACTGCTCGTCTCCATAAACCTCCTTGTCCATGGCACCTCAAAATGTCATCAGTAAGTTTTCGTGAGGAAGCCGAGGTTGTAGCCAACGCCCATTTAAAAAGATTGTCTCTCCCGGAAAATTGGAGATTAAGGATATTTGCATCTATAACAAGAATATACGATGACAAGAAATTCACGGCTCAATTGCAGATATCGGCCGACTGCATATCCTTCGATTCGCATTGTTTAAATTGCGGCAAACTATACAATGACGTAGAGCATGCTTTTGTCGACTGTCCATTTGTTGCTACCTTAAAAAAGTTCCTGTCCATCAATTTGAAGGGTTTGGAGAACGTCGCCAATAAGTATCTAAAAGCAACAGTTTTATTTGGGCTTTCAAAAAACAATAGATTCCGCTCTCCCAAAAGCAAGGCAATCGAGTTTTCTTTGTTAAATTGCAAAGCATACATTGCGAGCTGTTTATCAAAAAGGGAAATCTTAAACCCCAAAATCC
Source organism: Caligus rogercresseyi (assembly GCA_013387185.1). NCBI lineage: Eukaryota > Metazoa > Arthropoda > Copepoda > Siphonostomatoida > Caligidae > Caligus > Caligus rogercresseyi. Next base: position 3,386,722 of record CP045891.1, read on the forward strand.
TTCGTTCCGCGATGATTTCTGCTGCCGCCCGATATACCGCCTTCAGCCTCAAGATTCCATCCGACACCAATGATTCATGGATAAGTGCTGGAAACATCATCAAGTTTTACCCTTCAAAGTCGAAGAGATATTTTAAAATTTTGAATAGAATAATGAAACATTTTAATTAATCAGCTCTTGTGATGTTATTATTGTAACGCTTTTTATTTAGATATTTTATTATAAACTATAATGTTTATTTTATTTATATATACTTTTTATATAACATTCTAAATAATAAAGGAGATTTGGAAAAAAAAAGTCATTTACCTTTAATTATCATTGTCTTCACTGATATAAAAGAATGACTAACCACGTAATATGTTTGCCAGTACAATGAAGTGTCTCAATAATTTTCAAATTGGCCAGTTTTTGACATATTAAAGGGTTTAATGTCAAATATATAAGTTACAAATTTTGTATCTGTTTGTAGCTGAGTTACAAAAGTTATATGAAGACAATTTTATATGCATGAAGACATCACAGCACTGGCCATACGGCCACTAGTAGATCCTCAATCTTCTCTATTAAGCTCACAAAAATGAATCGTTTTTTTAAGTGACCTAGTGCACAGTTATCCTTTCTGACCCAATCAAAATACTAATACTTTATATAATAATTAATTTCACACGAAAGTATTGGAAAGTTTCTTAACTAGATTACTTTGTATACATACATAAAATATTCAGTAAAGTAAACTATTTTTCCCTTGAAAGTTTCTTAAAGCAATTTCAAAAAAACTCAATCATAAACAAAATTATATCTAAAAATATGATCTTGGACTTATAGGTGAATAATTGTCCGAAATTACAGGGTTTTGCCGGTAAATTAGGACTGTTTCAATGAAAAACGAAAATGACTATAATTAGGTATTATTAATTTATTAGGATGAAATTTTAACAGAAGTTAATAAGGTAACATACATTGATATTATTATATATGCCCCCTTTGGCCTCAATAACAGCCTCAATTCTGGCTTTGAACCTCCGAGCAGCAGCCACCACATCACTGGCAGGGATTTTCTTGCATTTTTTGATGATGGAGGCCTTCAGCTGGTCAACGCTGCGATGAGAGTGTTCGTTGACCCTTTGTTGAAGGACGCCCCAGAGAAAATAATGAAGAAGGTTCAAATCTGGGTTATTACTAGGCCAGTTTTGAGCTTTCACGAAATTGGGAACTTTCCTGGCCAACAAGGTCTATGTGGTTTGGACCCATGACATGGTGCAGAGTCCTGGATGAGTACCACATTGTCCAGAAAAAACTTCTTATCCATCCAAGGGAAAATAACCTCCTCCAAAATGTGCACGTACTCCACAGTGTTGATCTTGAGGCCGACATCGACGAAATGGGGGGCATGATGCTGCCGTTGCTGGCCACGGCAACAAAGACCATCACACTGGCAGGATTTTTCGTCTTGAGGACAGGAGGGACGGCAAAGGGTTCAAAGGCAATCACTCTGGAATTCTGCCTGTTGATTTCGGCGTCAACAACGAACTTCTTCTCTTCCACAAAAACAACCACTTTAGAAGCACCTTGATGTTTGAGGTGGTTCGACAACTTGGGGCACCTCTCAGCCCTGATGGCCTTGGCCTTGTCTGTGAGGAGATTTCTGGTCTTCCGACATACGACTTCATCCCAGGTTGTTGTTAATGGCCTTGAGATGGTGGAGACATGCACACCACGGTTCTTAGCGAGGGTGGTCATCGGAATTGTCGAATTTGCCGTAATTGACCTTTTCAGGCCAGCCAAGAATCTGGGAGACCTCTTGGCATCACTTCTCTACTTGTGGTCCTTCCTCTGCGTCTTACTCTTCTCCTTCAAGGCCTTTAAGACCCTGAAAACTTTCGACCTGGAGAGCTTGGGGGCCTTGATGATCTCTGAAGCTGTGCGTCCGGCGCGGGCGAGAATGATGATGGCGGACCTTTTCTCTTGCTTCATGGCTCTCACTCACACCACAATAATTCAAGTAGTGTCAAACGAAAGAAAATTGTCAGTTGTTTTCAATGGTCTAGGATTGGCGCAAAATTCAAACCAAATATTACTTAAATTTAACCCTGAAAACAGTCCCAATTTACCGGCAAAGCCCTGTAAATCCGGATTTCAGCTACATTTTTAAATAAAGTATATTTTAATGAATCATTTGATGTCGTGTAGCACATAAAATCATGATTTTTTTTTCATATTAAAAATGTATATTACAAATACCTTAAGGCTTTAAGTTTAGGCATTAGCACCGTACAAATACTATATCATATAATCAGTTTTTTATCTCCATTGCTATATCATATACGTAGTTAATTAATCTTTGTTATTTACTAAAAAAATTGATTAAAAAAGTATAAAATAATTTATGTTTCGTCATGGAAAACTATTCTTTAATAAGTATTTCATTGATAAATAATTCAACACTTAAGTATTCTGAAGTATTACGTTAGAAAAAATATACAGTGTAAAATTAATAATCGGGGAGACAACGACAACTTTAGGACTACCAATAAAAATATAAGTTTAAATAATCAATCGTTTTTTGTAATGAAGACTAATTTTTTATATAATTGTTGATGTTCTCACCTGAAGAAATAATGTCATATTGGAATGTTTTTATTGACTTTAACATAAATATTTTGGATAGGCTGTGGATACATTCTTTAAGGTCGTTAGTTAATAAAAATGGTACTTTGTATCCGGAAGTTTCTTTTATCTTACAGTTAGGTAAGGTTTGAAAATATTTAATTTGAATTTCAGTTCCAAAATATTTTGAAGTATTTTGCTAAAAACACACCATAAATGAAACATCTTAGTTTAAATGATTTATTCGGGGAGAACAACAATAATTATGATTATACTTAAGCAATCAAATCTATATATTAATTCACCAATCTCTGTCCGTCTGTATGTCTGCACGCTATCTTCCTCCCACATTTATGGTCAGATTTGAACTTTGAAGGTACCTATGGAATCCTTGGGTCAAGACGGACCTCAATAAAACTATTTGCAAAGTGATGGGACCAGAAATGAAACAAAAATTCAGACCTTGTCTGATTTGAACTAACTACTTTTCAAGGTAAAGAGAGGAAAAAAGAAAAAGGAACGGAGGAGAGGAGTTAGAGAAATAAAAAAGAAAAAAAACATCTCATGTGATTTACAACATATTCTTTGTACAAAGTCAAACTTTTTATGAGGAATGTTTGTACAAACAGAAAATTATGTTCTCTCTCCTCTCTTATATTCATTAAGGTCTGTTTCACTCACAAACTAGCTCCAAAACCTACCCATACCCGAAGGCGAACATATGGTCGCCGTAGGCGCCCAAATATGCGAGTAGTAATATAATAAGAAAAAAAACAAAACATAAATAAATAATGGTCCCTTATTTTGCTTTAAAAACGTTATTTATATTTTATTAAAAATAATGAGACGGGAACCTTAAATTGTTTTAACTCTACTGCAGCAAGGGTCCACAAATCATTGTAAAGAGACGGGACCTTCAGAGAACAAGCCCTATATAAGGCTGCAACTGAATCAAAATTGCTCGAAGGTCCGTTGACATATTCTCGTTTTGTGAAAGAGCCTTGGTTAAAACAAGACGTAGTCGAGGAATCTGAGCCTTTTCCCTGTGACACACGTCCACACTTAACTATGTTGTATGTGCTTTACTGTGGAAATTCAAAAAGATGACAACTGTTGCCACTCTTAAGAGTTACGGTGATCTAATCTGGCCTGGGAGGACTGTGGTGTTTGTAATTTAGAGCGATTCCTCTAGGGCAGGGGTCGGCAACTCACGATCTAGAGCCGCATGCGGCTCTTTAGAGCAGCTTTAGTGGCTCCCTGGAGCTTTTCCATGCATGTTAGAAAATTAAAAAAAGATCGGGGAATAAAATATAAATGGACCAGAATGTGCACTGTATGAATATTATTTACGAAATTGTTTTTTTTTGCGGCTCCAGATACAATTTTTATATCTCTTGGTCCATTATGGCTCTTTCAACATTTTGGGTTGCGACCCCTTGCTCAAGGGTAACAAAAGACGACACACTCAGCCAAAAAATATCACTCTACATATGTTGAAAGAAACGAAACTCTCGAATTAAATACTTTTATTTAACGACTTATGATATTAAGAATGCAATGTTAGACAAATATATACAATAAATAAAAGTTTTATAACCCGGCAGTTCAGCTCAGAGATCTCCTATCTGAGTTTTGTTTATAATAATATGAGTACGTTACATAGGAATGAACACAAGAAACATGGAGTTTTTAATCACTATTAAACAGTCCATGTTTTTAGTCTTCAAACTGTATGTAACTTAGCAATGCAAGGGATCTTTAAAAGTATATATGGAAGAAGTGTCATGTAAGTACACTTACTAAAGCTCCACAGCTATTTTTTTTTCAAATATGTACACTCAGGAGCTCCATATTATTGTACAATAAAATCTCATTACATTCCTTACATACTCATAAGAGGCAAAAGAGACGACGACACTTGTAATGGGTTTAGCAATAAGTTCATTTTTAACAAAGAAAAGAAGAAGAGCATAGGGTGTTGTATATATGCACAAAAAGAATCTTAATAAAGGAACATATATATTAAAAGCGAATATATTAAGGGTTTGTTCTACATATTCTATGTACACATAAATATGACATATTTTTCCTCCATTTAATCCACAATAAGAAGGAAATTACCCACGTCACAAAAGTATGTCAGACTCCTATCTCAAAATGAATATCAATCATTTCTCCATACCACCTGTGTAATTGAACGGAAAATGTACTTATTTGTAAAGTCCTTACAAAGAACATACGAAGTAAAAAAAATCTTGCACGTAGTATGTTGTTTATAATTACACAGGCCAACAAAAATCAACAAAAAAATTAGGTCGGACTAATTTTCACTAATTCTTATAGAGTTTTATCCACTGATTCCGAATATGGTATTCATTTTTCAAAGTTAGTGATAAATTCAGAGCTAAATGGATTTCAATTTTTCAGCACTTTTTCGATTCAGAGCCATTATTGACATACAAGGACTGAAGTATAGAAAAATAAATAGCAATGATTTGATAGAGCTTAGATCAAAGTACTCATTTCAATTTTTACTTCGTCTCTGGCACATTTAAACTTTAAAATATATGTCATTTTGTACGAAAAATGAAGGGTTTTTCTTAGAGACTCACTGTTCCTCACTGCTCCTCACTCAAAGGTCTTACATGATTAAAAATTGATATGAATATGAAGAAAAAATATCAAGCTTTAATTTGATATGCTTAATATTCCATAAAATGCCTTATTTTAATCAAAATTAGCAAATGAATATTTTTTAAATCCTCTCCATTTTGCCCTTTTTTAGAGAAATTCATAAGTCACCCAGTGAGATAGAAACAGAGAGAAACTGACGTCACAACGTATGTAAACAATAAAGAGTAATTTTCCTTCTTTCATTGGAATTTGAGTGTTTTTTCCCGGAAATCTTCCGAGGATCCAGGATTCCTAATGAGTGGCCTGCCGGCTGTGCCGTCGTACACAACATTTGTGAGAAGAATTCATCGTGACACAGCCTCGGATCAAGCATGGAGCAAGGAGTGGAAGCTTAGGAGGACATGACTCCCCAGAGGGTGCTTAGCCTATTCTCTTTGCATCAAAGAGGATGATGAGTCGGAGACAGACAGACACCCTCAAGGACATTACCCCCCCCCCCCCTCCTCTCTCTTCCTTAAGGCTGGTTGGCTGGCTCATTCCGTCTGCTCAAAGAAGATGACGTGTCGGGCACCCCGGAGGGAGGGAGGAATGGACTCCCGTGAGAGAGAGAGAGAGAGTCATTGCCTTTGTCCTGTCTACCTACTAGCCTATTCTATCGGGGAGTCTCCTTTTCAAGTGAATCCATCGTTTTTTGCAGCAGAAAAATGAATTACTTACGTTTTCGTTTGCAAAATTCACCTTTTATTAACTATGCAAAAGATACAGCGGGACGACCTCCCTTCCAGTCACCCACCCACGTCCTTCAAACTCATAGCCGCCGCCCCGAGGAGCCCAAGAGTGTACTTCCAAGATAAAAACAAGACATCCAACAACACAATCCTTTCAACAGCCACAAATCACAATGATACACATAATTCATTTATGAAACGCGCAGTTGTCTGCCCACCGATCCGTCGCCGTCCTTTATTCCGGGGGGGGGGGGGTCCACCTGCCCTACATCCTCTCATACTGAAACAGAGCACCATTTCAACAGTAGCCGCCGGGCATGCCATGAAGATACCACACAAGCGACCCTGCATGGACCTGGGGAGAGACTCCCATCCCCCACACACTCTAGAAGGCGGACCAAACACCACCACGCCCTCGCCTGCATTGGCCTCACTCTTCACGTCACTCTAAATCCATTCTGGGAACTAAGCAAAGACTTTCCAACACTCTCAGGTGGAAGCCATCTCCCCCATGGGCCCGAGTCCTCTACGGAGCGCTATGGCATCCGCTCCACCAAGGACGACCTCCTCCAGATGATTTAAAAGTGGACAGGGACATCGCAAAGGCCGAGTCACAAATCGTCAATCTAACCCTTCCCAATAAGCATTCCATTTACATTATGCCCTCCGGGAACAACGCCTGGGCACCCGACGGGCCATCTGCTAGAGACAGACATCAAGCAACTTTAAGAACAGAAGCTGGAGAACTAGAAGATGCATTCCTACGCTGTAATTGTGACAGGATTTTGGAAAGTTCTTTACACTACGTGTTGTCCACCCAGCCGCCCGCAGGACCTAGCCTTAGCCACGGAGCTGAAATGAGCTAGTCTTTAAAGAAATAGCAATCGTACAAGAACTGTTACAATTATCTTCTAATCATTGGGACAGCAAATTTAAAACCTGATTGTCGCTCATTGAACTTGTTTTGATATGTAAGGTGCATGAAAATAAAAAGGAATTAATTACATTGTAAACATTCTTTTAACTTATAGATTGTTGCCTAGATTTCAACAACTATTTAGTGGTTTTGCACTGCTGAATCCCAAATGCCTTCGGATCTGGATGGCAGTATGGTGAAGATTTGATGTAATTTTATACCAAAGTTTTACTAAATATATATCACAGTTAAAAAGAATTATCAAATCGTATGAAGCCCTTTAACAAAAATATTATTTGATAGAACTTTTACATTTGTATACATTGTTTGTCATTTGTCAAGCCCTCATTTGCTTTTCTTTTAGATGTTCTAATCGGTTGTTATTAATTTTTAATATGTGCTGAAAGGCTTATCAGGCGGGGATTTTTTTAAACTAAAATGCTCAATGATGTCAAAGTACGTAATTCCTCTTCTACGTTTTATATGTACATATATTATGTGATGTAAATTTTTTGAGCCTGAATAAAAAAACAATAAATTACTCAGTAAACTATTTTTTTTTAATTCTTGATAGTGGCTTAGATTTCAACAACTTATTTAGAAGTTTTGCACTGCTTAATCAGGAAATGATATCCGTTTATCTTCATCAGGTCAGGTTTTAATGCTAAATTGATTTTAAAGAGCCATTTTGTGACAAAAATTCATAACATTTTTGTTTATTATCAGCTGACTTTTCATGTGTATCGTCCTATATTTTTAAAATAAGAAAAAATGATATTTCAACAACATATATTAATTATCTGATTGTATATTTTAAACTGAATTATGTCCATTAAAAATTATAAATACGTGTAAATTGCATGTTGCCATTTTTTAGCACCGGGATAAAATAAGTATGATAATAATTTAGTTGAGTTAAATAATTTAAGTGTTCCTATAAAATATAAGAATAGATAATATTTTTGAATCGAACTAGATCATTTAATTCCTTTTGGGAAAATGGATGTGGAGTATCATCTTCAAAAACCATTTCTTCTTCTTCAGGTCTTCAAAACTTGAGGCATCTTCGTCACTAATGTTAGGAAGTTCTTCGAAGATAGGCACTGGAATTTCTTCACTGTGGGCTACAGGACGGCGTGCTGATAGAACATCAGGATATTTGAGGCTGTCCCGCTTCTTTCTGTTCATCCCACTCAAATCAATAGCGCAAAAGTAGCAGTCTGTGATATGGTTTGTTGGCTCCTTACAAACCATGGGAATTCCAAAGTTCAGACTTTTCTTGCCATTTGTCCATCGACGTAGAGTTTCGGTGCATGCCCGCTGTATCTTTTGCATAGTTAATAAAAGGTGAATTTTGCAAACGAAAACGTAAGTAATTCATTTTCTGCTGCAAAAAACGATGGATTCACTTGAAAAGGAGACTCCCCGATAGAATAGGCTAGTAGGTAGACAGGACAAAGGCAATGACTCTCTCTCTCTCTCTCACGGGAGTCCATTCCTCCCTCCCTCCGGGGTGCCCGACACGTCATCTTCTTTGAGCAGACGGAATGAGCCAGCCAACCAGCCTTAAGGAAGAGAGAGGAGGGGGGGGGGGGGGTAATGTCCTTGAGGGTCTGTCTGTCTGTCTCCGACTCATCATCCTCTTTGATGCAAAGAGAATAGGCTAAGCACCCTCTGGGGAGTCATGTCCTCCTAAGCTTCCACTCCTTGCTCCATGCTTGATCCGAGGCTGTGTCACGATGAATTCTTCTCACAAATGTTGTGTACGACGGCACAGCCGGCAGGCCACTCATTAGGAATCCTGGATCCTCGGAAGATTTCCGGGAAAAAAAACACTCAAATTCCAATGAAAGAAGGAAAATTACTCTTTATTGTTTACATACGTTGTGACGTCAGTTTCTCTCTGTTTCTATCTCACTGGGTGACTTATGAATTTCTCTAAAAAAGGGCAAAATGGAGAGGATTTAAAAAATATTCATTTGCTAATTTTGATTAAAATAAGGCATTTTATGGAATATTAAGCATATCAAATTAAAGCTTGATATTTTTCTTCATATTCATATCAATTTTTAATCATGTAAGACCTTTGAGTGAGGAGCAGTGAGGAACAGTGAGTCTCTAAGAAAAACCCTTCATTTTTCGTACAAAATGACATATATTTTAAAGTTTAAATGTGCCAGAGACGAAGTAAAAATTGAAATGAGTACTTTGATCTAAGCTCTATCAAATCATTGCTATTTATTTTGTCTATACTTCAGTCCTTGTATGTCAATAATGGCTCTGAATCGAAAAAGTGCTGAAAAATTTGAAATCCATTTAGCTCTGAATTTATCACTAACTTTGAAAAATGAATACCATATTCGGAATCAGTGGATAAAACTCTATAAGAATTAGTGAAAATTAGTCCGACCTAAATTTGGCTGTTGGCAGTGTTTTAGTTGGATGTTTGTTCACTAGAAGTCATGCAAAAATGATGGCTCTCTATTAGC
>CP045891.1:3396198-3415779 GCA_013387185.1 Caligus rogercresseyi
TCCCATTTCATGGACGAAGCGGAATATTTTTGAAATCCTAAATTTTGGGGGCCTTTTGTGGGTTGTTTGTTGGGTTGATCGCATAAAGTTATAAAATAGTATCTATACAGTGGTGCATGTTAATAAATTTGTGTTAATACAAAATGAATTTTGGTATATAATTTTTGTGAGTTTTGGCATAAAACTGAAAAATGGAAAGTGTTTCACAGATTTCAACTTGGGTTGATATGATAAAAAGGAACTTAGAAAGACTGACAACAACAAAAAAAAAATAATTCTCAAGTGTTTAATAATTTTTTTGCACAAAACCCAAAAACTGATAAAAAAATTAAGGTGTCCCCTTGATTTTTGGGATATTTTTTTTATTTTTAAATTTGTTAATATAGTTGTTCCCAATTAGTAAGGGCACTTCAAATGTGAGTTTTTTTTTGTAAGGATTATTTCATAGTATATATGCTACTATATATAGCATAGGAGTTGGCCAGGAGAAGGGAGAAGCTCTATGAATATAAATATTTGACATGTACTCATGAATACGATAACATCATGAAAATAGTTTCCCGCGCAAAGTTTGAAATGCTGATTTTCCCTCCAAATCATGAAGAAGGTTTTACAGAGGAGAGCATTTGCCTCTTAGCTCACATAGGAGGCTTTTTAAGTTCATTAGAAGTAAATAAATAACTAGTATAAGGTTTAAATAGTTTCCTTAAGCTTTTTAGTGCAAAAGTCCAAAAATCTTTTTGTACACACATAATCTAAAAAATTAGAAAATCATTTTCAAAGGGCATATATTTCTTCATATTTGCCTTGCTACGTGTTGGTAAATATCTGTGGCCACTTTTTTTAAAGAGACGTTCAAGTTATAAAGACGTTAAAAAGAGCCCGTTTGGTAGTAGAATTTGTCAATTGTTCCATTTTTTCGAACAATGAATCGATTTTTTTCATAAAATCTTTTGAAAGGGCGTATCGTGCTTCATATTTGCCTTGCTGCAGTTTGCTAAGTATCTGTGCCTATTTTTTTTTAAAGAAACGATAAAATTATTTTTAAAGTAAGAAAAGGGGAAAAAAAGAAAAATAAATACATATATGTATATTTGTAGTTATAAGGAGAAGAACTATATATATAGTTATAAGGAGAGGAATAATATATATTTTTTTCCCTCTCCTTTTTTGAAAAATACTCACATCATTCTCTATCTTATAAAAAAACTTTATTGTTTGATGCAAGGTTCAATCCTTGCCTCAACATATTATCCATAGATATGTTACCATGTATAAATGATGTGGCCGTAGGCCACCCACCCGCCCGGAGGGCTAGCCACAGCCACGGAGCGGTAATGGACTATTCCACATTATAATTGGAGTTTGTCTGTCTGTCCTCTAAAGACGGCCAAACTACAGCAGCTAGAGAGCTGAAATTTGACACACAGATGCATCTTGACCCTGTGATGGTTCTGGGTTAGGTTAAGTTCTGATCAAACCAGATTTGCGTCTGTGAGAGGTTTTTGTGGTTTGCATGGATTTTTGAGGGTTAGAAGGGCTCGGGAACTACAAAGATGTTTTGTGGGCTTAGGCTTTAGGATTATAGAATTAGACATTTGACTTTTGGCTGTTTTGTAAATTAACTCCGGGATAAAAATATAATCCTCAATAACACTACATATCTGTATATGTGATTTTAATATTGGCCTTGATGTATGTAATTTAAGAATTCTTAGTATATTTTCCATTCCATTATATCCTATTATTTTTAATCACATGAAGCAATTGCGAAAGCTGAGGGAAAGAATGCATGCTTCTTTTTGCATAATACTTTACAATGAATGGATAATCACTCTGATGATTAGATACTTCAATTGAAAGAAAATTGAACTGAAAAAGTATGTATATAAATTTGTTTGGAAGAAATACCATAAACCCTTCTAAGATATATGATGCAATATTTAGACTAATATATTTTAGAGAGAGAACTAAAATAATGCATCTATAAAATACGAAAAATATTATGATATGGTAAAGCTGTATATTATACAGTTCATGTTCTGGGTTTTTTATTACTGTTTGGGTTTTTTAATCTTTACAAAATCACAACAGATATGTAACTTTTTGAAGTAAAGAAGTGTAGAAAAGTGCATCTACATTCATTCAAAGCACCGAACAATATGACTAATTCATTAAATTTTGTGCAAAAAGTAGAATAAGAGAAGCAACATATGTAAGTATTTAAAAGCACAATGGTTTCAAGAAATAGTTTTTAAAACATATCTGCCATTCTTAATAGCCATAAATTTCCTACTCCAGGAAGTCTTATATAAAAGGCCCAAAATACTGGAGTTTTATAAGATTCTTGAATATGTGCATATATATGAAGGCGTTTCTGTGTATGTACATACATTTATATTATATGAAAAAATAGAGGAGATAGACATAAACGTTGGTAGAAGCAGAGTAGTAGTAGTAGTCGTAATTCCTTTGAGAGGATATCTCACATGCCTTTCTTTAATCCCAGAGCTGAGGAATCATGTTTCAAAAACAAAATATAAAAGCCTTCTCACTGACAGCTTATTTTATGTTGGTTATTTTCTCTCTGATGTATGCAGTTAGTGTTCTTGTTGTTAAAAGGCTTAAACCCAAATCCCTTTTCATTTCAACTCTAAAATTCTAAATATCGCCTCCAGCCTTTTTAATCACCTTTTTACACTTCAAAGCTGGAGGATAAATGTTTCAGCTTCAATGAAATTGTACTCTTTGTCTTTCTAGAAATACAAATATATATTTTATATGTGATTCGACAGCTATAAAATTCATTTAAGTGTATTATTTTATGTTAAAAAATACGTTTTCTCAATTTATAAAGTATGTTATTTCCTTTGTATTCAAGACATTATTAATTGATTATAGTTCCGGATTTTTGGCGTTACTCTAAGGCAACCCCGTTGGCTCATTATTTTTTTAAATTGACATTATTTATTTCATTATATTGTCAAATTTGTTTTGAAAAGGGTGTTAGATTTTTTATTCAAATTAATATTTTACCTCGGATTTGATTTGACCTTCAATTATTTGTTGTGGATTTAATATATGTTAATTAATCACCTCTTTAAAAAGTCATACTTAGTAGAAATTATAACTTTAAAAGAACAAAAAATTTAAAAAAAGATGAACTCTCAATGAAGAACTGAATTTTTTTTTCCTTTTATTTATCACAATTAATATGTTTCTTATAAATTATTATTTATTCATATAATTCATGTATATATGTAGTTTAAATTAATATTATTACATCATTTTATGTAATTAAATAGGGTGTTTAACGAATTTATAGTGTCTTTTCTCGTAAGGAGTAAAAAGAGTGCAGGGAACAGTCCGAGTTGGATATAAAAACTCATCATTTAAATATAGTAAATAATTATGTGTTTCCCTATTGAATTTAAATTTCATTGTTTCATTTTAAACCTGTAAATGGCATTTTTCATTTATATTACTCCACTATTTATATTACTTGTTATACCTAAATCTTCTTTTATTCCAAATAGTCTTTCCTTCATTGCTTCAAATTAAACAAATGCTATCTTGATGAAGGGCCACATATATTTTAATTGATATTGCGTTGTTGATGACAATATTACGTGTATGAGCTCAATATAGTCAAATAGGGAGTGATGATTTGATGAAAAAAATATTAGGGGGCTTATCTGCTAGAAGGGCTCGCTCAATAGAGTTTTTTTTAAACGAAGAATGCCTTTGAAGGCCTTTGGCTACGGTTCTTTACATGAAAAAAAAATATTTCCGTTACATATTATTATATTTTCAGTACAAATTGACACTACTTATTGAACTAGCACAGGGGTTCCTAACTGGCACAAGCCGTCTTATAAGTACATTTAACACTGAAAATCATAATGCGATTTAAAATTTGATCGGGAAGCTTCCATATTTGGTAGTTTTATTATACTTTATTTGAAAAGACAGTTACATGATAATTACACAAAGATACGGATTTTTGTAACATATAAAAAGAAAAACTATATTCTTCACCAGTTTTTGATTTATTTTGATCACTCATTTCTGATTAAAACTTAAAATGTTTATTGACTTTTTCCAATATGTTGTTAGTTTATTTTTTATATGGAAAGAAAAACTGAATATTTGTTCTTTGATGTATATATAGATATATATAGATCCAATATATCGTCTTACACACTTCATAATCGACTCAATAAAGTTTTATCATCCCGTAAACGTGTTTCAATGAAGGCATTTAAAGAATCACATTAAATGTTAAACGATTATAATATTTATTATGATTAATGCCTTGTATTTTGTTTTTCATCTTAAATTACATATAAGTTTATTTAAGATTATTAAAGTTAATAATGAATCATATTTTTTTCTGTTTTCGTTATTAGCATTTACTTATGTATCCTAAATCAGTCTTATAAATTACGATAAAGACCTGATAGGAAATTAAATATATCTAAAATATTTTAAAATTCAATTAAATATTAAAATAAAATAAACATATAGGCCTTTAAAACTTTTAAAAGCGCACAAAAAGAAGACTAACAGAAGATTTGCCGGTGTATTTACATATCCCTTTAAGCAGTAAATATATAAATTTCCTATGAAAGAATTTCAAATATTATAAGGAAAATAATATGTAGGAATGTAATATATATATATATATATCATATCTGCTGCTTTTATGGTCGAAAGGATTGACATTGTGATGTTTATTTCGCTTGTACATGAAGCCAGGGGGAGGACGCAGACAATGATTTTCTGTTATTAGTATTGACCAAATGTAGCCATGCTTTTGGTTCGTAAACCATTAAACACATTGAACTGTAAACCTTCTCAATAGGAAGGAAAATAAGGAAGGAGGCTTAGACTTCCTAGGGATGAAAAATAATGCTTGTATAAGAGTATTCCAGAGCAAGGGTAACAAAAGAAGTCCAAACAATTTGTTGTATCCTTATTTCTGTGTGAAAATAAAGAAGGCAAAAAAGGTTCAAAATAAGAAGAGGAAGAAGATAGGAGAAGGGCCAAGGATTACAACAATAGACGATGAGATACAGCATGTATTTGTTCTATTGTGGGGAAACTACGGGTATCACCATCATATATATATATATATATATACATGCTATATTTATGTATATATGTCAGGCCACCCTTTGTAAGCAAAACAAAAAATTGAGAGATTTAGTGAGTAAGGAAACATTATACTCAGTAATGTTATGGCATTACATTCAAATAACTGTAAATAGGGAAAAAACTGTTTAAATATGTAAAAATAGGAAAATGTGTTGTTTTTTCATAGTAGTTATTAGAAAGAAAAAGAGAGTGAATAATTAAAAACAGTTTACACTGTGCTACAAAGTATCCAATCACTACCACCTATTGAGGAGTGTGAACATCAATTACTCAGAGAAAAAAAGTAATCTGTAAAACAACAAATCGTCACTTTTTCATAGGCCTAGAAAAATGTCAATAATGAATTCTTTGATATACTTTCGGAGTGTCTTTTTTTCGAAATGTGAAAAAATCAAAAGTTAAGGAAATGTCATAAACCGGGTCCGGGAGCTTCCGGATCCGGATTTTTTCCGGATCCAGGTTTTGAGGCCAAGATGCAGATAGCTTTTATTTTGCGTTCTGTCTCTAGAACATCGCACTTAAGAGCTATGGACAACCAAACTTTTCTAAGCCTTTTTCAGGCCTTTTTAAGGCTGCTAGGCCTACATCTTGTTTTTGACAAAAAATGCCTACGGCCAAAGTCCACAAAACATCTTTTAGTGCCCGAGCCCTTCTAACCCTCAAAAATCCACGCAAACCGCAAACCCCTCTCATAGACGCAAATCTGGTTTGATCAGAATCTAACCTAGCCCAGAACCATCACAGGGTCAAGATGCATCTGTGTACAAAATTTCAGCTCTGTAGCTGCTGTGTAGTTTCGGCGTCTATAGAGGACAGACGGACGGACGGACGAACTCCAATTATCACAGGGCAACAAATAAAAAAATTAAAAGTTTCTTGGGATATATCAACTGGTTCGAATACCTAATGGGTCTCTGATAACTAAATTAAAAACCGTTTTGCTGAATCAGGTCATAATTTTTTGAAATTTTGAGTTTTTTGTTTTCGATTTTCAACTTTTAGACAAAATTACAACTTTTTTGTTTATTGATGTTAGTGATGTTTTGAATCAACAGATATTTTCTTAAACAGTTTTTGCAAAATTGCTTCCAATATTTAAAATTGTGTCTCCTAAAGAATGATAAAAGAGTGGGCCCCTCCATTGTGTTTATTACTTGCATTACAGAACTTAGAGAATGGTCTAAAGGCAAGAAGAAGAACTCAAGCTTTTGTGTACCTATGGTGTAGAGAGAACCCAAAAAACACTCAGATGATTGCCATTGTTAAGCTATAAACCGTATAGGTATAAATAAATAAAAAAGAAAGAGTTTAAAGTATCAAACTTGGATTCTGCTATCAGACCAGTGCCCCACAGTGAAGATGTTCCAATTCCAGTGTTCTAGTCACTTCCAAATTTTACAGATGATGAGAGTGCGACTGGTGAATTAAATGACCTTGCGAGAGACTTAAATTCGCTCAAAAAATATGCAGAACTTATGGCCTTTAGATTAAGTGATATAATCTGCTTTAAATTGGTACAACAAAATCCTTCTACAGAACAAGAGATTCAGAGTTGGTTCCTTTCTTCTCTGAGAAAAATGACTGTAATGACATTCCTGGTCTCCTGGATAGGTTCGGTATAAGTAACTACAATTCTCAATAGTGGAGACTTTTCATTGACAGTTATAAATACAGTCTCAAAGTGGTTCTGCCCATAATGGATATAAATATGGATCCATTCCAGTTGCCCATATCACCGAACTAAAAGAAACCGAAATCCCTTACTTTCTCTTTCACTGGATAATAGGGCAAGGGAGGAACACTGGGTAGGAAGGAGTGGCCAGAGAGGACTCATATGACTGTTGGAGAGAAAAATGTTATTGTTGAGCCTCTGGTGGAGAGATCAAAGATCATTTTACCTCCTCTTCACAGAAAGGATTAATTAAACAATTTGTCAAAGCCCTAGACAAACATGGAGACGGTTTAATACATTTGTGATGCTTTCCCTGGACTGTGTAAAAAAGAAGGCTGGAATTTGTGATGATCCTCAGATCTGAAAGCTAATGAATGATCATCTATTTGTTTTTATTATGAGCCAGATTGTGTATAATGCTTGGAGTTCCTTTGTCTTGGTTGTTGATAATTTTCTTGGAAACAACAAGTCAAGCAATTATGTGAAGCTTGTAAACAGTATGTTTGTGAGCTAAAAGCAGCTAAATGCATATATGAGCATCAAACTTAATTTCATATCTGTCACCTGGAGAAATTTCCTGAAAATCTTGGAAGTGTTAGTGATGAGCAGGGTGAGAGGTTTCACCAGGACATGAGGGACATGTAGAAGAGGTACCAAGAAACATGGGATAGCCACATGATGGCTGACTATTGCTGGAGCATAGCTCTTGACTATCCTAATTTGCAGCACAAGAGAGATCTTTAGAGAAAAGTTTTATACTGCTAGTAATTAGCATTCCATGCATTTTCAATTTGAATTGTTTTTGTATAGTAAGAATGAAAAAGCTTATTTTTTTTTGTTTTAATTAGAAGTTGTAAAATAAATAATATGAATACTGAAAATATGCAAAATTTGGTCATTTTACCAAAAATTTAGGTAATTTTTGGGACTCTCTGATTTTTTTCAACTTAAACTAGTCTCCGCCCCCACTAATATGACCATGCCATTTCCAAAAACACCCATACCATTTTTGTAGCTCAATAAACCAAAAAGTTGTGATTTTGTCTAAAAGTAGAAAATCGAAAACAAAAAACTCAAAATTCAAAAAATTATGACCTGATTGAGCAAAATGGTTTTTAATTTAGTTATCAGGGACCCATAAGGTATTCAAATCAGTTGATACATCCCAAGAAACTTTTTCACTGTTCCCCAGTGTTATAATGTAGATGGACCCCTCTTTTTTCACTTAATTTGTTTTTAACTAAATAAAGCATAGCATCATCCCATGGAAAAAGGAATGTAATATTGATCATCATATTTGTTTATTGATGAGTTTGCGAAAGCGATCATTTTTTTCTCTAAAAAGTATATACGAGTTGAACTTGCATCTGCCCATTTCATTAAACAAAGAGAACATATTGTGTCTCAACGGTGTGTGAAAAATTTATTTTTATATAAATATTATAATTGATGCGTCCTTTCATATATGGCCATTAAATGAGAACTAAAATGTTAAATAATGTTTCTTCAAATGCTCTTAATAGTTTTAATCTGTATGTTTTTTATACATAATGATTTACGCAGATTACCGAATAAAATATAAATTGAATGTTATTATCTAAGTTAGTGGGAACATAAATTATTGATAATTGCATTTCATTGATATTTTATATCACAGGTCAATAATGTATTTTATTATTTTATACTAAGAATTTCATATTAAGTAAAGAATAATAAAAAAATTGTATTACATGTTCATTGTTCAATGAAGTCTACACTATTTAAAAATAAATCTTGACTTTTAAAAGTAAAAGTTAAACATTAAGATCTTAATTAATATCGTTGTAACAAGCAGGTTAATTTTGAAATTATTTTGTATTTG
Source organism: Caligus rogercresseyi (assembly GCA_013387185.1). Classification (NCBI taxonomy): domain Eukaryota; kingdom Metazoa; phylum Arthropoda; class Copepoda; order Siphonostomatoida; family Caligidae; genus Caligus; species Caligus rogercresseyi. The sequence goes on from CP045891.1 coordinate 3,404,889, forward strand.
TATTTATAGATGCGGTTAAAGGGTATCAATCATACACAAATGCAATCTAAATAGAATATATCTATAAAAAATATTTAAGTCTTATCGGTGACGAAAAGTGAGATATCATACTACCTTTAGAAATCAAAATATCGTAAAAAATGGATTTGGAATATATGTATGTATGATGTATATATATATAATATATATATATATATATATATATATATATATATAATATATATATAATATATATATATATATATATATATATATATATAATAATATATATAATCAATATATATATATCTATATATATATATCTAATATATATATATATATATCTATAATTATAACAGAACCTAAGAAATATAAAAAGAATATAAAAAGACAAATTTTTGAGAATTTTAAGTACTTATGGTATATCTATTATATATTAGTTGATTTTTAAATATTGTGGATCTTTTTTTGATCAGCTTCTACTGTTCCCCGGATATATATATATAATATATATTAGGGTTGTTCTTATTTTTCAAAAATTTGAAATATTAGCACCATTGTGGATTTTCTGTTTCTTGGTGATAAAAGAAGACGACATACAAAGTTGAATAAAATCGGTCAACATTACGAGGTCGCGCAACGAGATCAAAGTTTTAAAAATTTAGTAACAATATAGGTTTTTGCAAATTTCTTCAAATGGTGGGCATTACAGACTTCAATAATAATTATTAATTTAAAGGAATCTAATTACTACCAGACGTATGTTTAATGTTTTTTAATAACACAAAGTTTTCAGTAAAACAAAGCAAAAAAATGGAGTGTGTATTGTTAGCTTATTTTATAGCTTTTTTGTATCAATTAACTTCACTCGCCTGTAGAAGATGACTTGTTCGCTTCAGAGTAAAATAGTACTTTTAAGTTTAGTAAAATTTAGATGATAAATCCAAAAATAACTTGGTTGCATTCTATCAATTCAGAATTCAGTACAATCTGAGTTTACATCATATGATTCAGAGCCTGTATTGACGTATAAGAAATCGATTATGAAAAAAATAAAAAATAATGTGTTTCTTAGATTTGCGTCAAGGTATCCTCTCAAAATTTTACTTTGTCTCTGACGCATTTATAATCCATTATATGCGTCATTTTGTACGCGAGATAGGCTTTTTTAATGTACATATAACTCTCTACTTATTAAACTGACATGATTTAGTATACTAAAATATTAAAGCTGGTTAACCAAGCTTTCATTTGATATGTTTGGTGTTCTAAAAATCGCTATATTTAAGAGATATAAGCAAATACATTTTTCCCCAAAAAATTGATCTTCTGATATGAGAATATACAATTAACATCTGGTAACTGCTGTTAGTGTTACCTGGATAGAAAGAGAAGGGAGAGAGTATTTTGCCTCACTTCTCTCCCTTATTTTTTTTTCTATCCAGGCAACACTCTACAGTTACCAAATGGTAATCGAATATTCATATCAAAGATCAATTTTTGGGGGAGAGTACGGGGGAGAGATGTAATAATATATTATTGAAGTCTGTAACGTCCACCATTTTGAAGAAATTTGCGAAAACTATATTTTTTACTAAATTTTTAAAACTTTGAAATTTAGATTATAATGTCTATTTATGTAATTAATTTACGAATGAACTTCAACCCTTATGAGAAATGAAAAAAAAAAAAACTTTGACCTCGTTGCGCGACCTCGTAATGTTGACCGATTTTGTTCAAACTTTGTATGTCGTCTTCTTTATCACCAAGAAACAGAAAATCCACAATGTTGCTAACATTTCAAACTTTTGAAAAATAAGAACAACCCTAATATATATATATATATATACTATAGCGTAGGGGTGATGTTTGGTTTGGGGGGGCAGCATGCAATTTGGCCGAATTTTATCAACAACTGTTAAATCGGTGAAAAATTATCGAATGAAGAAAGCTATATTAATTAATATTTTCTTTATAGTAATTTCATACTATTCATTACATTATATTTATTTTGTTACACTTCAAAATCCGCTTGCTTTCATAATTCATTTTTTCTTCAACAGAATGCCCGAATACCTCGACAAATTTGCCCGAATTTGAGAACTCAACCGAATTTTGGGGGGGCAGTTGCCCACCCTGCCCCCCTGTCTCCTACGCCTATGATATATATATATATATATGTAATTACTATATATGTAATATATGATATGCCATTTAGAGGAACTATATTTGTCATTCCTAATATTAGCATCATTAAATCTGGATGAAATATTCTTGAAGATTTAATTTAAAAAAGTAATGGTGTTATTGGGTATGCTTTTGAAAGGAGAAACGCACATCTCCAATAAACAAAATTTTTGTATGATTCTCCAGATCTAATTAATTTAATAAAGAATGAATGGTTAACTATGAAATAGTTTGTCATATTTAAAATTATTAATATGCTTTATTAAATAAAAAAGCATCCTTCCTCTTAATGATGGCTCAATTCCCTCTTTTGAGAATATGGTTGCAAGAAAATGAAGAAGCACTTCTCTGCCTTTCCTTTCTTGATGAGCCTCTTTGTTTATGTCAAAGAGGCCCAAATATCTTTGAGGAATTGAAACAATCAATTGACACCTTTATGTTCCAACAATAAAGGCCCTTGGTCTTAAATATTATTTCATTTAAATTTATATTGTCGGATAGATAGATATGCATATTTTAAATCTCTTGGTTTTTTTGCCTTTATGGTTCGATAGACTTGCATCCGACAGTATATAAACAAGCAATTATAGCATTAAAATTAGTCTATCGAACCTAGATCTTATCAATAAGCAAGACCAAAGTTGACCATCCCCTCTCGGGATTCGAACCTGCGCCCTCAACATTAGTGTTGAACACGTCTTAATGCAAACGGCTATTGCGTTCCCTTCTTTGTTTTCCAAATATATTCTTTTTAGCAGCTGTTAAGATGAGTACCTGTCTCACATTACAATGAGATTTTTATTATTTGATCTATGGCCGAATATACCAATTTAGTAAAACCTTAAATATTATAAATATTGATCTTTGAACGTTCTACTTTGATTTAAGTATTACATAATTACACGCCCTTGTATGGAAAAAGCATGATACATCAAATGATCACAACTTTTTTCTGGAATCATTTCAAAAAATCTTTATTAGCATATTATATATTAAAAAACTATGAAAGGTAACTTAAAAAAGGATTTAGACACTTCTAGATATTTAAAGATATATTTAAACTCGGATAAAAGTACAGCTTCATTCGAAACTAAGCTTATAAACGATATTATGATATTTGGAAGAAATGACCCGAGATAAAAAAAGGAAAATGATGATACATAAAAAAATGGTCAAAATACATGGGTGCACATAATGAGTTAAGAACAAACTAATTATGTAGATATATTATTTCTATATTAGTAAAGTGAGTAAATAGTGGGGAAAAAATATTTTTGCTATTGCAGATATCTGTTTTGTTACTAAACTAAAATGTACTCGAGAGAAATATGTTATTAAGACCGAGTTTTTTATATTCTAAAAATTTGGACGATATTTCTATCATCAATATATTATCATATTCTCTGATAATCCATTAATATGAAAATAGGCCCTTTTATAATAATATAAACATAAATATCAAACTAAAATTAAACCGTAAAAAATTTAACATTTCTTTAACTTCAATAATTTTATCTACAATCATTAACTAGAGGACTCAGAGAGCGCAAACCTTTGCCGATCCCCACCAATGAATCAATTGGTCTTTTTGTCATTTCCAACCCTCTAAGCACCGTCCCTTAACTCTACATACTGCTCATTATTGTTTACACTCTAGAGGTACATGGAAAGAAAAAGAAACTGGACGTCACAGCGACCTCTATTGGCAGAGTAGGCTAACTTGAAATATTTATTAGTATTTAGCTCATTTTGCATCTTAAAGAAGCACTCAGAGATGCCAAATTTAATCACTTGTTCATTTGGCATTTCCAACATCTCCACAAAGTCTTATCCAAATCTGTTCCGCACTTTTGAGTTATCCTGCTGACAAACCAACAAACCAACCAACCAACGCCAGTGAAAACAAACCTCCTTCGGCGTAGGTAATTATTTTTAAACTACGCATTGGGAAAAGTTTCCATTATCATTATGCAGCTCATAAAAAAAATATAATCAAATCCAATTCACAACTTTTCTATATTTTTTACCCAATTCATAAGTAAATTAGTTTCATAGGTTCATTTTCGAATTAACAGTACAATTTATTGAATATTTTATATAAACATTATTTTAAAGAGGATTATAAATGTTAGAAATGTTCCGATTAATTATGTCTAACATATAAATATTCTTTTCGGTTATAAAATTAATTATTATTTTATGTAAAAAAGAGTAAATAAAATACAACAACAAATAACGATAAAATAAATAAAAAATATTAGACAGTTGTGTGTGTGTTGTGTAATCTATTCCAATACCTTACCTAATGGTGATTATATTAGAGGTTTCCATAATATATTTCATTATTTAGTTCAGTTAAATTGTTTCAAATTAATTTTTTAGAGACATTATTTGGTTTTGAGATAATACATATAAAAATATATATAAATAAACATTATACTTTTAAATTAAATCTCTAATCTCAAATTTAGCAACACTATCTGCAAAGCTTAACTACAAAAAAAAAGAAAAAACCAAATTGTAATCAAGAATTTAATTTTTTTTTTTGCAAATAATCAATAAAAAACTAGGATTTTTATTTTTTCATCAGCAAGGTCTTATTCTATTTTTAATATATGCAACGCATAATTATATATAAATAACAGATAATAAAAAGAAAAGTTGTATTTCACAAATAAACCTAAATATACAATTTGTTTGTCTTTTGGCAAATTCATTTATTGTATCATAATCCGTTGTAGAAATTGGAGATGTTCAGTTGAGCAAGACGAAAAAAATCGTACAAAATCCTCCAAATATTTCCACGGAATGGTATTGTTTATATATTCTTAATAAGATCCTCCCATGAAGTAGGTGGGGGCAAAATGTCCCATGCAAATGTTATTTTAAGAGAGAACAAACTATGTCCGAAGTTTCCAGATATAAGTCAGAACTTTTCAGTTCAATGGATACTTTCGTCTTAATCTTGAGGGAATTGAATAAGGTTTGTGTTTTCAACACATGAATATGAACAAGTGACTGTTTATAATGCAGCAATTATATACAAATTGCCAGTGCTCAAGTGAAGCTAGGGTCCGGATATGCATCATTTTATACAATGAACAAATAGATGTTCAGTCGAGAGTCAAATTATCAAAAAGTGCTTCGTAACCGACGTAGAAGGATGAATCCGTTCAATATGAAGGTTTAACGGACCATTTTTAACATGATAAAAGAAAGCGTTTAATGTAAAACTTTTCAAAGGATAGACGAAAAATGGTTAGCTGAAAAGATAACTAAAATGGCTGATATTCAAAGGCCTCACCATAATATAATCATAATGCCAAAAAGAAGTTTAAAAACTACAAAACTGTTTGGAGAACGTTCGATTACAATTTTGAAACAACTGCTAATTCAGTACATTTGCCTCAAATTCTACCTATAGACGGATATATAAATAACTTAAAATTTTATGGAGTCGAACTATAATGTCAAAGATGCTTTCAATTTGAGCATTCAAGGCAAAAATTTACGAGAAAACGACTATAAATGGTTGAGTACGAAAAAATAATTTCCAAAAATAGTAGAGGTACAAAAGCTTTAAAAAATCAATCTTGCTACAGATGAAAGCGCTGAAAATTGTGTTGCTGGGTCTGAGAAACCCCATCTGATGAAAAATGTCATCAACAAAGAATTCAAACGGAGAGCAATGTTGCAGAAGCCAATCTGGATGTGGTTTGGGGCTCTATCAGTTGTGTTACTTGGTGTGGGAACACAGGCACTAAAAATGCCATCCATAATGGAATTAATGATAATATATATATATATAATAAAGGGTAACGCCGAAGATAGATAGGTCAGCTGAGAAGTCTAATCCACGCAATTCATCTGAAAAGGATAGACACTGTTTAAAAAGTGCTGACACATATGAACTTCATAGTTTACAAATGAACCCAAAAACATAAATAATACTCACAATGTAAATGGTTCACCTTCAAACATAAAAAAATTAAATTATTTGCCACACACAAGTCAATAACGCTAGAAGATCCAAGTTAAGTTCATCACTCTAAATTTCGTCAAATAATATTTTACCATCAAGTCAAGATCTGGTATTATTTAAAAAGAACAATGTCCGAGACAAATATCTTCTAAACGGGAATCCTCATAAAACATAAAAATAATTATGACGTTGACTATATTTCCCTTCAATGTAAGTTCTTTTCAAAGTTTTAAAAGGAAATATGACTTATCTTTACTTAAAAGATATACTACTTCCACACGATATAGTCATTTTAACGGAAACAAGGTGCACATTGAAGTACACTTTTTCAATTCTTGACTGCTAATAATTTTTCTCGTATTTTAATCTTTAAAATTTACACCACAGAGGAGGCATCTCCTACAAATAAAATCGACACTCAATCCAAGTATTAATTTCGATGCTATGATAGAAATCTTATCAAGGCTTACTTTAGCGATCAAAGCTCATTTTTGATATAGTTAATATGTATGAATCCAATAAATATTATCCATAATTCCTTACAGACAAATTATTATATGTAATTAGCTGTGCCCCATTATTATGGTGGAGATTTTAATATAAATTAAACCAAGGAACAAAAATGTTAATCAAAGTATACCAACAGTCATCCCCATACAGAAAATAAATTGCAATCAATCATAACTTTTTATGGTTTTAGTTATGTTGGCTATAAAAAAAAAAAACCCTTCTCTTCAAAGGGCAGAAGAGTGTCTTCAAAAAGTGGCTCTTTTAAGAGTTACACCTTACGATGAAGAAGTACCCCGTAAGATTAAGTGTATGCAATGTATCTTCCTCATCTAAATAAAAAGAGAGAAATATCAAAAAGACCTCATAATCTTCTAGGATACAGGGGTCTTTCTGCCATAGATTTTGTTAATTAATTGAAATTTTTAAATACATACTGGGTCCGAAATATGAGGAAAGAGAAGAACTGAGTAGTTATATTTCACACTCAGTGGAAAATTTGTTTGAAACCGAACAATGGTCCTTTGATTAATCATTTTTTAAGAATGTATATAATATATCAGTGGCCAAAGCTATAAATGTATTGAGAAATGGCATGTGGTCGTCATCAGAGAAGTGGTTTAAATACCGTGTTTTCTCTGATACACTCTAAGTGCAGGACAATTTTTTTCCAGAAGATATTTTTTGCCATACGCAGAGTGAGTTCAGTGACCACTTTTATATGACTCCACATATATTGTCATCTAATATAAATCCGTTTCCGACATTTTAAATGAAAAATATTAATTGTATCAGTAAAAGAAAAGTGATTTTATTGTCTTTTATATTTATTTCCTAATGAACATTTCAAAAACTCTTTATTTTCAAAAACACAACATATTCTATATGCTAGGAGAAGTACATCATGCCAACGATATTTCGGTAATCTTATCACTCTTTAAGGTTTTAAAGCATACATATTGCAAGAAATAAGGTTGACCCAAATGTTGGCCAATGAATATTATATGTTATATAGTTTGAATATCAAATGAAACCAATTAGCTTTCATTTTGATATAATTCATTCCTCGTGAGTCTACTATATTTATATTTATTTTTATATACATTTCATAAATTCAAAGATCGATATGGGTAACAGCAATAAATTTGATCTTATACTCGAAAAACTCACGGGTTTTTCGAGGACCGAACATCAAATCAAAGATTTAAAAAAAATCATCCTAAAGAACACAATTGTATTTTTTCATGGGCTTCGGTCCTTTGAATCCAATGTCACTCATCAATATAAATGTGGCAAAAGCAAATCTGCATTGATCAACTGAAAAGTTTTGTTGATTGGTGAATTAAAGAGACTATTATACTGATTTTCTTAAATATATAAGCTACATTCTCAAGAAAGCCCCTTCTTACAACAAAGTCAATGAAAAAGTGGGTGAGTTTTAAATCAAATGATATGTTTTGTATTCGTTAAACTTTATTTGGCTGTAATTTTAAAATATTTTTTTATGGCTGAATTTATGTTTCAAATCTTTAAAAAATTAAATTTAATCTTAAGACTATTCTTTAAAATTTTCACTTTTATTATTCATCTTTGGTTTTTTTTTTTTCGGTTAAAAACATTTTATTCGGTTTGACTGCAAAATTTTTACAGTGTAAAATAAAATACACTAAAATTATATACAGAAACAGAGTAAAACTATTCAGGCAGTTGCGAAAATACATAAATGAAAATTGTAGTTCATATTTTACTGCCCTGAAGAATAACCTTATATAAAAGGACAATCATTTATTGGATTGGTTTAAAAAGCACGATGTCTTCTTAAAATCCTTTGATGGTGCTGATGTAGAGCTTTGATCTTTCAGGCACATATTTAATTATATCGCCAGCCCACTTCCACGTTGGCGCTCCTACATCCGGGCTTTGGTTTTATATTTTCGTCTACACATCATTGTTGCTATGTGGGCTTGTTGAAAAAAAATGATGAAAAAAGTTAAAAGGAATGACATATTTGTATCCTTTTAACATAATAACTATTTTTTTGCTCCTCATTTGTATGATCATTACCATTTTCACATTATGGATGAAAAGACATGCATAAAAAGGTTTTCCTTTGACTTATAAATGAAGGATAATGAATGTTGAAATCAACATGAGAAATGAAGATAAGGAAATATAACGCTTATATAATATTAGCGTTAGAAACTGAATAAAAATGGAAAGATTTGTGTCGAATGAAATTTAAAAAAAGCAAGAGATAATTATTATTTTTGCTTGAACCTTCAAAATCTATATTTCAAACCCTGTGCAGTTGATAATTTGGAAAGTATCACAAGAATTAGTGACGCAGTGGTCACGAATAAAAGTTTTTCTCTAAATAAATCAAGTCAGCCTGACATCATTGGTATTTATCGACGAATACCCCCCCCCCCCCCTTCCTATATCCCCAAGTATTTTATTACTTTGTAGATAATATTTATATGTTGGACACAACGTGTGGAGGCAGTCATTTTAACTACCTTACATATCTGACGTCTTCAAGTTAGTGTAATGTTTCTTTCCAGTTATTATATATGTCGATGAGAGTGGTGTATTTACAAATAAGTGTCTACGTTGAAGAACCTTAGAAAATATATCCCACTCTTACCTATTTATTATTTTGTGGCTATTGTACTACTTATGTTATTTTTCTATTGTGTGAAATACTTTATCATGTTTGCCAGTTCACTAAGTTATTCACATGCCTTCAAATAAATCAAATCCTTCCATAGATAGATGGATAAGCTTTCTTCTTGTATTATATAGGCTACAACTCGATAGCTTCCCCTCCGTTGGTATTCCATGACCTTCTCCGTTCTGCTCCAGGTAAATACTTTCTACATATATCTATCTATCTATATATACTGATTTATTCTTTCTGTAAATCTAACAAAAATAAAATACCCATAAACCTAATGTAAATGTGTTGTAACGAAATTAATTAAAATTGTTGTTTAATTTTTTGCTCTAGGGTAGAACACATCCAATAATATAACATTTAAATATAAAATACAAGATGCCACATTTAATGCATATAAAAAACTACATATTTTCATTTCTTTAAAAAAGGCATAATGAATCCCAAGTTTTATTTTCCCCATGGTGTGTGTGTGTTGTAATCCTTTATTTGATTTAAATAATCAGTATTTGCTGGTCCGTTTTAGTTATAATAATATAAAATATTAATAATAAAAATACAAAAACAAATCATTCCTGTGTATAACACATACACATATATATAAACACTAAAACCACGTATAAAATTAAAAATACTAAAATAAATAAATAATCCCCCTAAATTGGGGTACTGCGGCCAATGGTCTTGGCTACGTCCCTGCCGCAGCTAGTGTCCTGGCGACCTCAGGGACTCAAAATTGTTCCACACAGACACTGCGTGGGACGCAAATGTGTCTGTGCCGCCCTTAATGACACGCCACCGAAGTCGTAGACCTCGTCGGTCTCTTTGGGGTTGGGAAGACGAGATCGCCAATGGGGTTTCTGGCACCACATCCCCAATCGTTGGAGTGGAAGCACTTCCAGGTCTCTACTGCCACAGCATGACGGTTATCTCGTTGAGGGAGGGAATTTTTGCACTCCAAAGGAGATCCTCGATCCGAATGTGGTCCCGTCTCCTGCAACCGGTGATGCTCCTTGCCACGTCATTGATGGCGACCTGGACGGCCCTGTGTGCGGCATCCGGCTTCTTTATTATTCAAACCTAGGTGTCGTCACGACCGCGGCTGCATACGGAGCTTACCAACCATAAGCCCCCTGGCAGTTGTGCCGAAGGTATTTCCTCTCGGAATATGAACGGCCAACCGTGAGATGAGTGCTGCCGTTGTTTTGCTGCCTTTACCACGTAGGCATTGTGGGGTGCAGGTTGGTGAAGTTGAGTCCGAACTGACCAAGGAGGGAACTCATTCATCGGATGGGTGCAACTCGACGCCCCCAACCCTGATGGTGAAGGCTGAAGTGTCTTTCTTCTTGGCTTTGCCCCCAATCATGAATTGGGTCTTGGCGGCGTTAAGGACGAGACCATTCCACCTGCATATTTAGAGAAGGCATCCGCCATTTTCGTCTCTACAAGAGCCCAACTTCCTCAAGGGACATCACCGACAGCCCATTAGGAAGAAATCGTCCACGTAACTCTATTTCCTCGTCTCCAATGCCAACGCAGGGAGGTGACGTCCGCAACCAGGC
>CP045891.1:3421736-3439737 GCA_013387185.1 Caligus rogercresseyi
AGTAGCACGCAAAATGCTTAACTACAAAAAAGCTTTGTGACAAAAATACCCACGAAAAAAGAAGAACGAAGTAATTGCTTCACTACAAAAAAGCTTCGTGACAAAATACCCACGAGAAAAAGACGAATGGAAAATTGGCTGACTATAAAGAGCGAGCGAGGTAAATATCCACTATAAAAAAACGGCTATAAAAGGTCCACGAGGAATTTACGCGTGATTAAAATTACCGGACACCGTATAATTTGATTATCAAGGGTGTAAACATAAAATTTGTTGACCGTTTAATTTATCTCCATTATCACAACTTTTTGATCCTAGAAATAATACTACAAAATATATTGTTTAACACAATTCAAGTTTTTTGTATTACTTTATTTATCAACGTAATACTTTTAATTTTCATTATATAAGAATTATATTCCATTTGCATAAATATTTTGGTTGTTGAAAACGTTAAACAAGAACAAACATTTCTAGTGCTTTAAAGATATATATTATATATAGTGTATATATACATATATATAAAGGAAAATCAAGAAAATTGATGGAAAAAAATATTTTTAAATGATAAATCTCACAGAATTATATGAATTAAGAAAATTAAACTGAGAGTTAAATTGAGGGTTTCCTTTATTTTAGAATCCATAATATTATTAGTTTTCATATATATAATATTGAATACAAAAGTCTTTTTCTCTTCTCATTATGATCAGACATAATCCATATATCCAACATTTTATCCTTTAGTAGGAGGAGTAATAATAATAATAAATCGAATAAGAAATATTCTGAATTGTGATATAATAACGCATAATATGATTTATGAACATATACTCCATAAAATTAGTTCTTTTGTTATATCACAAGACTGATTCTGTTTTATACGAAAAAAGAAGCTATAAAAATGTATGCTTTTCCTAGGTTACAAGGATCAATAGATGAAAGAAGAAAAACAGAACTATGGCTATAAGAAGATGAAATGATATACATACAATGCTTTTCCTAAGTAACCTCACCATAGTATTATTCTCCTACCAACTGCTCTGATCATTTGTTTGAATCATGGATTATTGAATGTATAGTCAAACTTAATTGATAACGATATCTTTTTTATCACCTTTCTTCAGGTTCATTTCGTCATTAAAATGGTACAATGAATACTGAATGAATCCCTCTTTATTATGCTTTGAGTCATTGAAGCTCTTTTTGAAATGGGGAGGACTCTCATACTTTTATTTTATAAAAAGAAAAAATCCTTCGGACTTTAGCTTCTTCTTCTTCCAGTGACACGTCAGATATAGGGTAACTAATATTATGGTACATATAACATTATATATGAATAAGATTATAAAATATTTATTCCCGCCTGCTGGTGTGACGTTATTAAAAATATCCGGCAAGCTAAGAGTCAGCTGCCTAATCTATAAGGGCGTACCTAGTTCTTCAATGTATCTTGACGGGCAGGTAGATTATATAGATATTTGTTTCCTTTGATTAAGCTTAAATACAATTCTTCATTATATAAAATTAGCGTATATATCTTTGAGACTACAAAAAAATATCTTTGTCGTCTTATCCTGGTAACACAATACTCAGCTCAATCAATAAGGTTTTTGCTATCAATAATAAAGTAACTTATAAAAATGACCGGCAAAATGTAATGGGACATTGTGTATTAAAAATATATTATATGTGTATTTGACTTATTCTTTATATGTAGTTTCTAAGATTTTTAGTTGTATTTGTTCTAAATATAAATCAATTCATACACACACACGTACACATGTTTATTTTGGAAGAAAAAAACCTTGTGCAATGGTATTCTCCTTCCTTATTCTTTGATTTTTCATTCTTGATTGCAAATAGGATATTCACATTTTCTACATGATTGTCTATATTTCTCAAGCTTATTCCCTTCAAAGATCTTCAATTGATTAGACATGATCAATTTTCTTTGAAGTTTGTCTTGCTTTATCAGATTTCAGAATAAAAAAATAGACAAGTGGCTTGTTCAAAATTTTATATGGATAATATAATATAATATATATATATGCAAAAAAATGCTACATTAGAAGTCCGATTATTTTATATTACATTATATTATATTATTAGTCGATGATTTTTAATATTTTTTCCTTTATGTGGTTACTGTAATATAATAGACTTTTAGATAGCATCCTGACTGATATGATATATTGATAGGTTTCCACTCTCTTCATTTTGTCACCAAATCAGATCAAATCGGATTAACAGGTTTGTTATAAGAGGATAGAGGAGGATGCACTGTGCAGTGGGAAAGAATTTTCAACCATATTTTAATTTATAAGAAAAAGGGAGAATAAATTTTGCGTTAATAAGAGTTGTCAGAGTAGGAGTCATGCATGAAGATGACAATAATAATCGGAAGGAAAAAGAAACATACTGCAGTTTTTAAGAGTAATCAGCCAGTTTGTAACAAGAGGATTGACGAGTGGAATCATGAATGAAGATACAATATTATTGTCATTAAGTGATACCGAACGGGAGCAAGCCGTCCCTGCAGTACCTTGATTAGCTGCAATATAGACGGGTACTAGCGAGAGATAAACTGTTGGAATACGTGGAAATTCATTAAAAATAAATATTGTACTTAAAACCATGAAGGATAAAAAAACATAAGAAATTTAATTTGTTGATATTGTATCACAGTATTATTATCTATAAAAAAACACTTCTCAACCACTGACGTAACGGATCAAATGTGATGCCCATTCGTGGCGGTTCCGACCCACGGCCGTCATCATGGCACCACTGTTATAAATCATATTTCTCTATTTATTTTTATTATGCTGATATTGTCTTTGAATAGAACCTACTGATAAAACTAGATATTAATACAATAATATACTTATTTATAGCTGAAAAAGAAGGATATATACTATATAAATACATATATATACAGAGGCGGTCCTGGGTACTTATACGACCTGGGCGAACACTCCAATGGTGGATGTTTTATTTTGAAGCTGCATCCCCATGCTGCTGCCGCTCGAGCTGCTCTGAGCTCCGGTGCGGCGTCCGGCAGACACCAAAAATCCTGAACGAAGAGTAGATTTTTTTCTGATACGTTTCCATCTTCATAAATGTATTTTTTCATTAAATAATAATGTCTTCAAAATATATATTGAAAGTGTAGGTTCTTTTAGAAGTATTTCATTATTATGTTCTTAAAAAGTACTCGCGGATTCATTTAATTGATCTCCACTTTTTGTAATATCGTAAATAGTAATGGGGACTTTCTATTTACACGCATAAATAGCTAACTATGGAGTGATGGAGCTTCCTATGGTGTTAATGACTTTTCTACACCTCTCTGAACACCTTTTTCCTTCTCAATTTGTTATACCATTTTAAACTGTATCTTATCTCTCTCACTCATGAAGGTAATAAAAATTTATGGCCTATTTATAAGTTATGAGTATAAATAGGATCGTTTTACTACATATTGGGTTCAGTATTTTTTTTTTTGCTCAAATTATTCTTCCATGGAACACAATGTTTTGATAGCTTGGTGTCCATGACTAAGATAAGTATTACATGTACGCAGTTTATGTAATGGCCCATCAATATACGTATATCTAAAGATATTATAAATACAATGTAATATATATAATGAAGAATGTTTGAAGCATGACGTCACCCTTGGAGATAGTGAGTAGTGTGAAAGTTTGAAATCTGCCTTGATGTTTTGTTTATTATATAAAACAACTCTTTTTTTATCCCTCGCCGATAATCAAATGGAACGCAGAAGTGTTAAAAGAAGAAAATAAACTTTGCTGCGATCATTCTTACCCCATGTTTTTGGTGTTGTTTTACTCTATCGTATTTATGCTTATAACATTAATAAGGATAGAGAATAGGTCTTTCTAGCAAGACTTTTTCATTAGGAAACACTACTTTCTTTCTGTATTGTACATCTGAGAGTCAGAGTCAGATGATCCACTTGATGTGTTGGGATGTTTTGTTTGTATTTGTTTTTATTTATTTTATATTTTTTATATAATTTATTGTTCTTATTTATTTATATTTTATACTAGTTACAAATGTAACTAATATGCCCAATGGCAAGAAATATACTCGATTATACACACCTTTAATAATAATATATGCTTAAAATATCAATATCCCAGAGTCGTCGTCGCCATTAGGTCGCACGGCAGGAATGAATATTAAAGAACGACACGTGACTTGAAGGCTACTTTATCACAGTAGGAAAAGAAAGGAAATATTACACAGAAGAGGAAAGAGTGAGGCACAGGTGACATGACGTCAGGGTGTTTTGCAACGTGACGTCAGGGACACAACACCACTTATTGGCAATTATGAGTAAACAAAAGAAATATGAATGTAAGGAGCTCTTTATATATTAATGGATGGAAGTGAAGAATTCATTTAGGGGATTCCTAATGGTATGAAGAAAAAAAACACTTTGTATTTTTTAAGGATGAATTTCTATCAATGCATTCCTGATGTTCCACTCTCCGACAGCGCGAGTGATAGCATTGTAGCATAGAGAGAATTACTTTTTATTATCACTCTCCTTTTCTTTCTACCTATACCGTTTTAAAAAACAGGACATTGCCTCTGTCTTTATATATTATAGCAATGTGCCCGGCGTTGCTCGGGCAAGGTCGGCACATGCAATTTGCCGATTTCAAGAGTTGTAGTCGGTTTCAAAGCAGCTCATGTCCTTCCCCAGATGATCTGGTTTGCTGACAATAGAAGAGAGAAAGAAACCTTTTGTTTAACTTTGAGCGCTCTCTGTGAAACTCTGCCTTGCTCGGGTTAATGTCTACCTGGATGTCATTTATTCTTTCTCCCTTTTATTTTCGACAATTCATCAATTTGGATAGATACATACCAACATGCAGCGAGGAAAAGTTCTTAGAAAAAACTTCTTCAAACATTTTTTATGAAAAAAAAAAAATCGCTTTATTAGTCAAATTGGTCAAAAATGAAAAAGGCATTTCTAGCCAGGTGTGGCCTAAAGGCCTTTTATTTTTTTCTCATTCCTTCCCCAGATGATAAGCGACGTGCAGCAAATTTGAGCTGAAGGCCCTTTTGTGGCCGCCTACTTGTAAAAAACAGCAGACACTTGCCTCTTCTTTATATAAGATTAATAAACTGGATTATAAGTAATATCTGGTTTGATTGATATATTTGAATTAATTTTGTGAATGGGATGCATTAGCGTTGGTTTCTACGTCTCCTCTACGATCTAATTTTGAGCAGAGTGAGTAAAATGCCCCTTTTTATTTTTGGATATGGTATTATTGACATTTATATTTTTAGATTATGCCTAATAAAAACTATGTTTTTAACTGTATCTTCGTATAGGAAGGAAAACCAATCGTTGCAAAATTATCTCTCATATATATTCCGCTGTATGAATCTTCTAAAGATGATTGGTTTAAAATCATTTCACAGGACAGATATGAAACTATGGTTCCTCCTATGTTTTGAGGGATCTTTTTTATTTTTTAAGAAAATGGCATTGTATGTGAAAGCTCTAATATTATTGAGATGAAGATGATTAGCTCCAAAAAACGTTATTAGAAGCCCTCAATCAACACCGCGTCTAATACTTTCCCTAGTCTCCCAAAATACTAACCACAAACAGTCAACAAACTACATCGAGAGCAGCTACACCATCAGTCAGAACTTCCAAAGAAATGTTACTATCGGTGAAGCACACCATCATTATTCCTTCATTATTGTTATAGACACCAGTGTTGTGTGCTCTAAGTGCGGAAGTGATAATTTTCCGACGAATGCTCATTTGAGGAATACAATATACTTTTACTGTCTATCTAAACTTTGTCTTATTGCATCAAAATTGAATTTGCAGGGGCTATAATTGGTGATGTAACTTATCATCTATGCCAGTGGTCCCCAAACTTTTTCTACTGGGCCCCCTTTGTTACATAACAAATTTTTGCGCGCCCCCCCCCCCCCCAAAAAAAAAAAAGAACATACACATTTTGTTCTCAGAGTCCATTGCAGTTTATTTCACACATTGAAATTAATACAAATATCAACCTTTTTTTTTTTTCTGTCCATTTTCTAGCAGTGTTATTTAGTCTACGGTATTTATATTTTCATTCATTCGTTTTCCCCCCGCCCCCCTGCAATTGCTCTGCGCCACTTTGGGAACCACTGATCTATGCTAACAAACATCATCTAGGATCAGAACTCCATCATCTCACAACAAGCAAAAAGATCAACTCAGTACACGTTGAAAGCTTACTAATTTTTGTCAATAGCTAGTAAAAACTGGAATATTGTTAATAAAAATGCATTCCTTAGAAATGAAGAAAAAAACCCTCATGGAGTAAGCTTCTGTCACTCAAGTTCAATTTCAGGATTTTTTTTTTTTACATACTTTATGTAAATTATTCAATACTTTATTGTTTTAGATCATATTATAGACTTTTGTCCATAATTACCTCCGCCTTAGGAGGTATTGTTTTCACTGGCGTTGGTTGGTTTGTTTCTTTGTTAGTTAGTTTGTTTGTTTGTCAGTAGGATAACTCAAAAAGTGCAGAACGGATTCGGATGAAACTTTGTGGAGTTGTTGGAAATGTCAAAAGAGCAAGTGATTAAATTTTGGCATCTCTGAGTGCTTCTTTAAGATGCAATATGAGCTAAATACTAATAAATATTTCAAGTTAGCCTACTCTGTCAATAGATGTCGCTGTGCTGTGCTCTCCTCTTTGATGACGTCAGTTTCTTTTGCTTTCCATGTACCTCTAGTTGCATGTGCCATAAGAGACGAAATAAATGATATAGGTAAAATATAGGTGCTCTAAATAAAAATATTTAAATTAATATGAATTTAAAACAAAAAATATATAGATTTCGTATGCAAGAAAAATTTAAACATAAATATATTTTTACGCTTTTAATCTTGGAAGTGATGGAACGAACGAAAAAACGATTCATATTTTTTTTTCATATTAATATATTTTCAGTTTTTTATTCACTTCTTTTACCTTCAATTCAATTAAATAATTACAATTGCGTTTATTTATCCAATATATTTTCTTTAATAATTGATACTCAGCTCGGAAAATTGCATAACTATTTCAAACAAATACATATATAATAAATTCCCTAATAAAAATAAAAATATATATTGGATCATTAAAATTAAGTTAAAAGATTATGTGAAGGACTGTAATTTTAACCTTTAAAAATATGTTTATGACTTTCTTAAATGTCAAACTATTTTCTACAAATTGGTTGTGTCGTCTTAGGTGAAAATAATAATAAGAGAGTGTGTTAGCTAAGTGGATGGTGTCTCGACTCTCGATGTCGAGGTGCAGGTATGACTCCCGAGAGAGGAAGACCAATTTTGCTCAACCTCATTGTAAATATCTTAGGTTTGTTAGACTAAATTTAACGTAATATTGATTATTCTTATCCACACGAATGTAATTCTATCAAAACAAATAAGAAAATAAATATTATGTAAGGCTACGCCAGTATTTAAAATGTTTTCTGTACTTATATAGAAAACAAGTATTAACTAAGAAGTGGGTTGTTTTAAACATATTTGTGCACTTTCCGCAACATTTATTTGAAAGTTACCAAACTTATCTGAATATATATATGCCATTATAAATTTTTGATATCAATAATCATTTAATGTGGATATATTTATTTCTGAGACGAAAACCCATTTACTAAATTAAAACAAACAATACTCTATATTGGGCTACCAAAATTAATCGAGCGTGTCCAATAAAAACAAAGGCAAGGAAGACCCTGTCACATATTAAATCTAAATGTAAAATGTCAAAGATTGTATTCCATATCTTGCAAATGCTCATCCATACAACTTCGCCGTTATGATAATCCCATTGCAAAATAAGATAATGTAGTAGTAGTTCTTGAAAACCATCCAATAATAATGATGCCTTGCAACTGATTATATTGGAGAAATAAAATATTGCTAACAGAGAATAACATTTATTTGATCTCAACCTATTAGATGTATATTAGGGGATATTACATAAATAAAAAAGTAAAAATATCAAACGTGCACCCCCCCCCCCCAACGAAAGTTGCGTCAGTAGAAACTCAATGATCGTAGAAAATTGGATTTGGGTTTGAACTCCCCCCCAAAAAAAATTGTGTTCAAAGATTCGTTTTGAAGCAAAACCTAAATCCATTTTTCTACAATCATTTAGTTTCTAATGATGTAACTTTCGCGGGGATGGGGGGGGGGGGGGGAGGGGCATTACCTCATTATTTATTGTACATATATGTAACTGTATCATATATATGTAACTGTATCATAAAGAGGATAAATACGTTACACATAAACTGATCCTTCCTTTTTTAACCAACGATTATATCTAATTGTTCAACTTATAAAAAAATACCAAATAGACAATGTTTTCACGAAAGATAGAAAATCTGAGTAGATTAATATTCTGAAAACTAAAATACTTCAGCAGAGCTGTAATTGGATCAAAAATGGTGTTTCACATATATGAAGAAGTGATTCTTTATAAACAATTTTTATGTTTCCCCCCTTTATTTATGACATCAATTATATGGGAATTTTTTGTATAGAGATAAATGAAAATGAAATATTTCAAACCATCGGAGTGTAGCGGATTGACCTGCTTACTAACAGC
Source organism: Caligus rogercresseyi (assembly GCA_013387185.1). NCBI lineage: Eukaryota > Metazoa > Arthropoda > Copepoda > Siphonostomatoida > Caligidae > Caligus > Caligus rogercresseyi. The sequence goes on from CP045891.1 coordinate 3,430,421, forward strand.
AGGTCAACCTACCACTTCTTATCTCACACCTCAGCAGGTTCCTAATCTTAAGAACTCTTTTCAATTTACACACTCTCTCACTACTACTCCAAGAGTTGTCATTTCTCCTCCTCCTTCGTGCTACGTTGGTGACCCCGACTCCCTCAGACGTCAATGTAGCTCGAAGGAGGAAGAGAAATGACAACTCTTGGAGTGGTAGTGAGAGTGTGTATATTTGACCCTTGCCTGCTGCTTATATAGTTGCAGGCAAGATTACTTAAGAATAAGAACCTGTCGAGGTGTGATATAAAGAGTGGTAGGTTGACCTGCTGTTAGTAAGGAGTTCAATCCGCTACACAGCTCCTCCCAGCACCTCAGCAGGTGTGGATATATACAAATATATATAGAAAGAGATATTAATAATGCGATGGAAGGGGTGAGGAGAAGCGAAAAGCTGTATGATGCCCTTCTTCCCGAAGGGGTGCTTCAAAAGACTGGTGAGAGAGTGCCCATGGATCCTGAGAGCGTCAAGGATCCTTTAGTTGCGGGGATCCTTTCTTCTGGACTTGATGGCTTGGGTGTTCTCCAAGTGGTTGACCGTGGAGAAGTCATCCGACGAAGTGAATGGAAATATCCGTTGGGGAGATTCTTCGCCGGGAGGGCGACTCCTCCTCCTCCACGCTAACGGAGAAGTTCGGTTGAACTTGTGGAAGCCGGGTGTGTTGATGTGTGATGTACCGCGGGCGTGTTCCATGGGTCCCTCAGAAAGACGTCTGAGGGAGTCGGCGTCACCAATGTAGCATGAAGGAGGAGGAGAAATGACATATTATTAAGAATAGGTTTGAAGTATAAAAAATAGTTTTTTTTCATTAACAATATATTATATCTTTTTGGTGCCTCTCATTTTAATTAAATTTTCTAAAAGTATTAGTAAACTTGACCGAATGAGAATAATATTTTTATTAATTTGAAACTAGTGTCAATGTTGGTTTTGTTCAAGCAACGTCGTATATTTTCATAGTCAGTTATTTCAAGTAAAATGCCTGAAGTAAATTATTCAATTATGAATAAAAACTATTTATTGATAATACTTTTTGTTTATCAAAATAAAACTGTGAAACTAAATGCGATATCAATGGAGGATGACATCAAAGGTTTTTTATTAAATGTATTCTACTCCGACGGATACTCTGTGTGCATACACAATCAAATTTATCTATAGATGGAACTAAAGTATATATAAGTTAGCACTAATTTAGACGATTAATTAAAGATCAAAAAGAGGTTGAAAATGAGCTCGTGGAGATCAAAGCCTATTCTCTGCGATACGAACTAATTATTTTTCTTAAGTTTTTTCATAGACTCTTCCCTTGCTTTTGGCCTTTTTGTTTGTTTGTCTTAAGCCATTAAAAAACTTTTTAGTAAGTTAGGTAATCCAAGGCTCTGGTTTGCTGTTAATATATGTATGTATACCAAGTTTTATGGCAAGATTTATCTTAATATTTTTTTTCACATAATACTTTGTACTTTTGCGTAACTTTCTTTAATGAACAAAGTCAAGATAATTTTTATATAATATAAATGTATAATGAATGATAGATAAATAATAAAAATATTCTTTAAATTACTGAACAAACTATAAAATAAATCTGGTATTGACTAGAATATTTTTTATCGCATAAGCAAATATATTAATCAATTCATATCCATTAGAGTTGCCTTCTATCCATGATTTATGTTAATTGTTGAGGCCATTGTTAAGAGGGCATATTTTAAATTTTTGTTAACGGCTGAACCTCTTGATGGAATAGATATATATTGTATTTTATTTAGAAAAAGTATTTGATTAAGAAAAGTAAGTCCTTTATTAACAGAGTGAAAATATTCTTATAAATGTAACACGCCTAATGTCTGCTTCGGTATAATTTGTAAATATGCCCCAAAAAAACTAATAGAGCGTCGGGTGTTCCCTACACCGAATTATAATAAATGTAAAAGTACCGGACACCCCAATTTCACAATTCAATTAAAAAATATATATTTATCAAATAATAATAATACAAAATTAATAACAATTAAAGTACATGTAATAGATGTAGAAACTAGGTTTTCCAGAACAATAGAGTTTGGCACTATTTAAGAATTGGCTCCTTTTCCAGGGACTCCTTTATTCACTTTAAAAGTCCATAGTGATAAAGAAAGCTATACTCCAGTAAAAGAGAGAGATAAGAGGGAAGGAGAAGAAGAGAATTAGGAGCTCATCATTCAAAATAATCATGTGCATGAAGGAAATAATTTAAGTGACGAGTGATATAGAATCCTCTATTATTTAAATGTATTGCAGAGTTTTATGATTAAATTTATTTTGTATATATTTACTCAATAAAAGAAAATCTTAAAATTGTTGATTGCTATATGTATTTGAATTGAATGTTGGAAATTATACTTCTAAATATATGAGGACAATTGAGTTGCGACAAGATCGTCATAATAAACAACCCAGCTCTCGATGACCAACGTTTTATATTGAACGTAGAAGAACATAAGTTTATGTAAAATAATGTTCTACGTTCTATATGAAACGTTGGTCTCGAGTGCATTTCTGTTTTCGGTTTTCTAGCTATTATAACAGTAATCCTGGAGTGAAATGATGTTTTATTACACTATAATAATAGTAATAGTAGTTGTATGATTCATTCGGACATTGTTTTTCTTTATGGTCGGTGATTGGCACTGATTACCCTCTCAATCCCCTTTTTCTCCTTCCCTCTCTTTTCATCCTTCTCCTTCCCTCTTATCTCTCTCTTTTACTTGAGTATAGCTTCCCTTATCACTATGGACTTTTAAAGTGAATAAAGGAGTCCCTGAAAAGGAGCCAATTCTTAAATAGTACCGAGTTTTTGGTAGACTCCGGAGGAGAGAGACCATTAATTCCTTTTTTTAAATTTATTAAAATTATACACAGTAACACTAAACTTTTAGCTGGAAATAATCAAGTTATGAAATTTTTTGGACAAAGTAATCAAACAGTTTTGGAGTGTTGGGCCTTTATTTCCTCAGTAAATTTAAAATTATGATTGATACATTTAATCGGAAATTAGTAGTGAACAAAAGTGTAATTAATCATATACATTCAGACTATCATTGAAAATAATCATTAATCATTGTAAATAAGTTTTCTCCCATTCATGATAATTATTTTGGGGAGATTGCTAGCATGGTTTACTTCATAAAATTGAGACAGTTTTCATGCCAATTGTGTCACGTAAAAGGAAGCTTACTCCAGAGAAAACAATTATTATTAAAAAGGAAATAGAAAAATTATTGAAAAATACTATTATAGAACATTCAAAATCAAACTGGTCTTCACCAATTCATGTAGTTAAAAAGTCCAACGGCGACTGGGGACTTGTCGGAGATTACAAGCTTCTAAATAACAACAACACAAAATCAGACAACTACCCCATGCCTACGATTCAAACTTTAAATGAAAATATCAAAAACTCATCATTTTTTAGCAAATTAGACTTATTAAAAGCGTACCACCAAATACCAATGGATAATAAAGATAAAGAAAAAACAGCAATCTCAACACCATGCGGATTCTTTCAATATTTACGAATGCCATTTGGTCTTAAAAATTCGACTAGTACATTTCAAAGATTGATTGATGGTATATTGGGTAATATAGATGGGTGTTTTGCCTATAATGATAATATTGTGCTTGAAAGGAATATCACATTTTAATTTCAAAAGTTTTGCAAGCCTTAAAAGAAAATGGATTAAGCTATATTATGGGAAAAAGTCAATTTTACAGAAGGGAACTTGAGTTTTTAGGATTCAAAATAACAGCGGAAGGAATAAGTCCTGTAGACAAATCACAGATCTACGTAATTTTGTTGTTCCAAAAACTGTTAAAGATTTAAATAAGCTCATTGGAGTGGCAAATTATTATAGACACTTTATTCCGCGTTTAGGCTCTTTACTAAAACCATTTTATGACTCCATAAAAAATAAGAGAAAAACAAAAAAAAATGAATGGTCCTCTTGTTTAACTGAAGCGTTTGAGAAGTTTAAAAAAGGCTTAGACTCAGTCACGACCCTTGCAAAATACATTCTCGGACAGGAGATAAGGTTATGTGTTGACGCTTCAACGAAGGAATTGGGGGAGTCTTAGAACAAGGTGAAAAATATAAATTTCGACCTCTAGCTTTTTATAGTAGAGCCTTAAATGAAAGAGAAAAAAGGTATTTTACCTTTGGTAGAGAATTGTTAGCTGTTGTAGAATTGATAAGACGCTTCGAGTATTTAATTGAAGGTCGTAACATCACGTGTTATTCCGATAACAAACCTTTGATTTCGGTTCAATTTGTAAAAAATCCAAATTGGCCATCAAAATATTTCAGGTACTTCAATGAGCTCAGCGAGAAGAATATTACATTGTGTCACATATCAGGGAAAAATAACATTCCAGCTGATTTTTTGTCAAGGATTTATCTCTTAGAGTTGGATTTTGTAAATTGGAGAGAATGGGAAAAGAACAGTCAAAAGAACAGATAATACAAACTTATCGTTTTGTTGGAGAAATTAAAATTAATGACACTAAAATTTTGTGTTACATGAGGTCTAGACATGTGCGACCCATGGTTACAAGAGTTCTTGTAAAAAAGTACTCAAGTTAATTCATAACGAATCTCAAATGGGATTTAAAAATAAAAAACGAAAAATTCAGGGGGAGTATTTTTGGCACAATATGTCAGCATTTATTAAAAGGTAGGTTGGTGAATGTGAAATTTGTAAAAAATCCAAGAAGTGTCTGAAGATTTGTTTGCCGTTTGAGAAAATTAAATCTCCCACTAATTTTTTTTCAAATAAATATAGATCTGATAGACCATTTCCTAAGGCTAACGGAAAAACAATGGCGTTGGCGATCATTGACAGAAAAACAAAGTGGCTTGAAGTGTTTCCAATACATCATCTAATAGTGAAGTAATTATTTCTCAATTAGAATTAAATTGGTTTGCGAGGTTTGGTTATCCAAATATATAACTACAGATCGTGGTGGCCAATTTACTTCTATGGTTTGGGAAAAGTTTGTAAAAAAATTAACATTGAATTAATTAAAACTTCCCCTTATCATCCACAAGCTAATGGTTTAATCGAAAGAGAGCACAAGACTCTAAAAGAAGCCATTAGAGGTAAAATAATAGAATCTGGTCTTAGCTGGGTATCTGTATTGCCAAAAAAATTACTTGACCTACGTACAACAATAAACGGAGATACGAAGACGGAACTCCGGTCCCTATCACAATTAATATTGAAGATAAAATGCCAGCAAAACACATCGTCCCGGAGGATGCCCCATCGTCTCCAGAAACCGAAAGTATCTCCAATGAAGAGAATGACCCGCTAACCTCCACAACCACCCCCTCCGGAGCAGCTGAAGAGGAAGAAAAATGCGTCCACATTGAAGATGAGCAAACTGAATCATTGGATAAGACAAAAACAGTGTAGAAGACGTAGGCCCTTCTGAGGTAGACACAGTGGGTAATGAGCTAGTACAGACTGTCCCTGCAGAAAGCCAGGGGGACACCCCTCAGAAAGATGCCCCAACACTATGCACTCCAAAGTTTGAGACGAAAAAGAGGAAAACTAGGGAGATGGAAACAAAGGGGTTAGAGCTCAGCTCAAAAAGAATAAAGAGCTTTCAGAGTAATTCAGGCCAATGTCAATGGACTGACGTCTCTAGGTAAGAGGTCCAAATTTTTTAACTATTTAAATTTTTTAGACTTTCCCGAAGTGGTTTGCCTGGAAGACACGAGGATCATGGATGATTTTAATTGGAATATTTTTAGCAACAAATATAAAGTTTTTAAATCTCCAGCTGTAACCAAGAACAGCAAACATCCATCGAGAGGAGTAGCCATTTTTCTTAGAAATGATTTTGATGGAAAGTCATCTATAAGGATAACGACGGTAATATAATCACTGTTGAAATCGTTATTGAAGGAATAAAATACACCGTGATAGCAATATACATACCTTCGGGAGACAAGACCATATTACTCAAAAACAAAGAAGAACTTGGTGTCAGGACGCTTGTCGAACGTGTGATTATTTCCGGTGATTTCAACACGGCAGAAAAACAAGGCAGAGACTTTACTTCCAAAGTAGGCTATTCAAATGCCGAAGAACTCAAAAAGTGGAGAATAAACAATGGACTGAACGACGTAGCTGAGCTAACAAATAAGTTCCTACCCACGTTTGAGAGGAAAAATAAAAAGTATTCTTCAAAGAGCAGAATTGATCACGTATATTTATCAAATTCATTAATGAAAACAAATGTTAAACTTCGAAGATTAGCATCAAACGGCATTTCTGATCATTTTTTCTTAGAATGCACCCTCACTCCATCAAGTACGAAAACCATGCAAAGGGGTTGGAAGCTGAATAGGAGACTTCTCGAACGAACAGACGTCATGGAGGCCCTAAGATCGGGAGTTGAAGATATTGATCGGGATATCGGAACGGGACAAAATGTTCGAGAGGCGGTGGATCGCTTCTACTCCTCTGCACGAAGAGTCTTGAAGTCGGCTGGAATTGAAGAATCTGCAAGAAGAAGAAAAATGAAAAACAAAGTTATTAAACTGCTAGAAACATCAGAAGACACAAGTGCTCTTGAAGAACTAAAGGAATTCATAGAGTACGAAAATGAGGGAGCCAGAATTAGAGCGCGCTGCCTAAATCACAACATCAACTCAAAAAATCTCAACCTCTTGCGGTACTTAGAGAAGACCAATAGAGCAAGAGGCATAGATATATTAAATATAAATGGAAGGATTTCAAGCTCAAAAAGTGAGATAGCGAAATACATTCATAACTATTTCCAAGACCTCTACTCATCTTCGACAAGAGAGCACACAAAGCCAATATATCCTCAAGGTTCAAAAGAAAATAAACATAAAACCCTCACAAAAACTTTTTCAAAGGAAGAAGTACGGGCATATATTATAAAAAAGCTCCCCAATGATAAAGCACCGGGCCCTTCAGGATTGACAGCTGAGTTTTATAAGTCCCTCCCAGAGCTAGATGCCCATTTGGCAGAACTCTTCAATGGTTATTTTTTGGTAATGGCCCCCCAAGAAAATACAAATGTGGAAAGGTTGTTTTATTTCCTAAACGAGGAAAAGACAAAAAGGAATTAAAAAACTGGCGACCCATAACACTCTTGGACGTTGAATATAAAATATACACTGGGTGTCTGAACGAAAGACTGAAGGTTGTTACAGATGAGCTCCTTCATCCCCAGCAGTTCGGCTTCCGATCAAATAGAATGATGGAAGACGCTGTCATGAGCATAAAGTCCGCCATCGGGGAAAGCAAGGCATCAGGAGAGGATATCGCAGTTGTGGGCCTCGACTTCAGGAAGGCATTTGACACGGTGGAGCATCATCACATTATCAGTGAATTGCTTTCCCTGGGGTTCCCAGAGATCTTCGTTCAAGCAATTCATAATGTCCTCACGGACTCTGAGTCCGTTATCGACGTGGACGGGTACCCGAGAGTACAGCTGAAGCGCGGAGTGAAGCAAGGAGACCCCCTGTCTCCAACCCTCTTCCTAGTGGCCGTAAGTCCTCTCCAGAAGATGTTGGACGAGTCATTGCGAGGCCTAACCGTGGGAGGTTGTAGGGCCACGAACGTCTTCTTTGCAGATGACGGGACTGTTCTGCTTGGAGGAGATAACATTTGGGCGGAGTGGAAGGTGATGTTGAAAGTCCTGAAAGTTTTCGAGTTAAAGTCAGGGCTCAAAATCAATGAAGACAAAACTCAAGTTCTTACCAATAATAATGGGCTCCGACAAAACCTAAGTCCATGTGTGTTAGTGGACAGTGCCAGTGTCTTGGGTAATTCCATCTCCCTCGACTTGGGAGCAGAAGAAAATGTCCGGGCTGCTCAAAAGTCCCTAGAATCCTCTGTCGAGGAAATGGGAAGACATAGACTCTGTCTGGTGAGCAAAATCAGATGCTGGAACATGGTTGTCCTGCCCCGTGTCAACCACATACTTCGGTGTACACCTAAAATAAAAGACGCAGCAAGCAGATGGAAGAAGATGGGTGAAGACTTTGTCAACATACCTAACAATGTGGGGAAAAAACGCCTCTACGCTCCAAGAAGTGAAGGGGGCCTCGGAATGATCGACGTGGAAATCCACTGGAGCGTTCTCCTGATCTCCTGGCTAAAGAGATACCCCTTGGTGGACCATCTCTGGAAGAATGCCTTATCAGGGGCCAAAAGTCTGTCCAGTCCAACATTGGGCCCGGGCAAGGACAAGGGTCCCCCCAACCCACCGCTCCACAGACCATGGAACGAGCTTTGGGACTTCCCACAAGAGCTCCTGGAAGCCTACTGGAAGGGGGTCGGCGTAGGCGGGCCTCTGATAGGGAATCCATTAGTCAAAGTCGATGTTCCATGGCCCATTCTCCAAAAAGAGGCCTCCGGACGATTAACGATGTCCTTAACCTGAAAAACGTAGACCATCCCTCCGTTGTTCTCCTTAAGGCTTCCCTTAGGAAATTGTTTGTAGACGGCGTCGTTATAAAAACAAAGGAGAATGTTTATCAAGTATCTAACCGGATTATAAAGAAAAACTACTTACTTATCACTTCTCACCACGAGAGAAAAATAAGAGAGAAAATAATAGATACAGTAAACCCTCAAACAAGGAACACATCATATTTTAAGGATATAATCGCAGGAATATGGGACCCCATGTTGACTCCGAGGGAGCAGTATCTAAAGTACAGAATCTCCTCGGGGTGTATTTTACAGGCGGTCTGCTACAGAATGAGGGGGCGATATGTTCCTTGTGCGAAAACCGCAAAACTGTTGCCCATCAGTTCCGAGACTGCACAGATCTCGTTCATATAATGAAAATTATAAAAGAGGGCCTAAAGGAAAAAATAGGCAGGGATCTGAGCCCAAACGAGATCTTATATGGATTCGTAAGCAAGGACTCTAAGCTGAGACTGGCCTCGAAAGTCATCTCAAAACTCCAATCAATTCTGGCGAGGGCCAGATTCAAGAACTACAAAGTTTCCACAAGGATAGCGGAGGTGGCTTTAAAAGAATACAACATCTCTGGAAACATTTTTAAAAATACATCTACATTATAAATTTTATAAAACATATGTTTTTTACCATACTTCAATTTATATGTCTTTTTCCTTTTAGTCTTTATAGTTTTATAATTTCTGTGATAATTTTTTTGTTGATTGTTAATAATTTTATTAACTGAATAAATGTATGTTTCCCATTGGGATTTAAAAAAAAAAAAAATT
>CP045891.1:3439837-3458184 GCA_013387185.1 Caligus rogercresseyi
TGAACGGAACGTAAAATTGAACGGTGTTCCGCGGAACAGAAGAATTGAATGGAACGATGAACGGAACGGAAAAAATTGAACGGAACGATGAACAGAATGCTAAATTTGTCTGTTTGCGTTCCGTTCAAATAATATTCTAGAGGAAATCACCCACCTCGATTTTAGTATTTATTATACATTTTTACCAGGTTTGTTGTCGGTCACTAAATTTAATTATTTAGTTACTAACAGAGCTTTATTTATTCGTTCGTTATCCCTTTCGATCATTATCGTTCTAAGGAGAGGAAGCTGCGTCCAGGTTAAGGGTGTTAATTGATGCACTCTCTTTTGGGATCAAACGAAGATTTGGAGCCCACTTTGAACGTAGGGAGATGCTAATTGCTTCAGCATATCTCCCTGAGTTCAAAGTAGTCTTTTTAGACATCGCAAAGCAAGAGCTAGCAAGAAATTATTTACTAGAAGAGGCCGAAGAACTGGGAGATTTTCCTTCTTGTCAACTCTTGCAAGAACCAGCAGCGGAATAAAAAGACAATTTCTTTGCCAAGAGGCCGAAGAAGATTGACTCAGCTAAGAGGAGGTTGACCGCTGCTTAACCGATGAGTCTGAGGCAATGGAATCAATTATTGCTTATAAAGGATTAAAAGATTTTCCTTTGATATAATGTTATACTTCCCTGCAGTGCCAGTTCGGAGAGACTCTTCTCCAAATCTAACTTTTATTGCGAAGGACAAGGCAAAAGATAGGAGATGAATATTTCGAAAAACAGCTCCTTCTAGTAGCAAATAAATAGTGTAATTTATAAACTAATGTTATTCTTAAGATTATAAATAAATAACTTTTAGTAATTATTCTCAGATAAAGCAATAATTGAGTAGTATAGACCGGGAAATTCGGTGGACCATATGTGGGTGGGTTTCTTACATGTTTGACTTTTCATATTGTAACTTTTTGGGTCGGGGTAAAAAATATGTTAATTTTTTCGAGCCGAGCCTTTAGTTCAATTAATTTATTTTTAAATATATTATCGAAGTTTGTAAAGTTTTTGGAACTTTAATTGCGGTAACTAACTTCAAGCCGAAACTATTAGGGCCTGGTTTAAAACTCGATGCATACGAGGATGCAGTGAAAAGTAAGAGCCTTCTTACGAGAATTTTTTTGAAATCCAATTTTTGAACGGAACGTAAAATGGAACGGCGTTCCGCGGAACAGAAAGAATTGAACAGAACGATGAACGGAACGGAAAAATGTGGAACGCGTGCAAGCCTGTATATATATATAATATATATTCTCCATGACGTCATTGAGTAGTTTATACTGCTAGGATTTTTTGTATTGCCCAGACCTTATTATACAGACCTTGATATTAATACTCTTCAAGGATGGCAGTTGACAGCCTGTGTGTGACGTCATCCCAATAACCTAAATAAGAAAAACATAAGCGGGGTGAGAAAATATCCTTAATAATCAACAGGTATTTTTGAAGAAGACATTCATTTTACGACAATTCCTCCATTGTATGTACTGCAACTCATTTTATACTAGCTTAAAAATCTAAAAAGGATATGGGATCCCTGCGCCGTCATTCATATATGTTAATTGAGCCTCTCATTGTTTTATTTTTCTTCTCTTTCCAGTATTCTAGGTCATAGCGGTAGGTAAATTGGATTTGATTGCGTGTTTCCTTTGTTGTGACTTACTCCATTATCCAATTTCCCATTCATGATGCAAGCCTACAAAGAATGAGAGAATAAAATAATAATGCATCATTCAAACACGGATGAAATAAGAGGTGCTTCTATTGTCAGCCATATTACTCTTATTTTTAATATTAAAGTCACAAAAATGCATTTATACATTGTATTATGATTTGCAAAAATATTCAATGGCAAAGTGATCCTTGATGGGGGGATTTTACTATTGAATCTACATAAAGTAACGTACTATAAGAGTTATTTGCCATCAGGGTATGTAAAAACCCAAAATTTTGAAAAAACCCGAAAAAAAAACTGGTTAAAAAACCCGGTTTTACCGTGTGTTTTTTCGAAATTCAGGTTTTTCATTACAACCATTTATTATCTAATAGCTAATTAATGCGTTAATGAAAACCCGAATCATATAGACTTATGTTCATTTTGTCAAATTATGATAAAACATATTTTTGACAAAAATAATTTTATTGAAACATGATGTAGAACGCCTCTACATTATCCAGCACACAATTTCTAGTCTTGATGGCTTAGCTACCCATTGTATGCGAGTAAAGCTAGCCAACATGATGACCCTCAACCAATCAAATATCTGCAACATTAATATATTCCGGTGGAAGAAGACATCCAAAAGGTGTATGGAGTGGCATTAGACTCTAGGGATTGGCTGGTCTGTACATCTGCCTCCTATAAGCATGCCTTCGAAATTGATCCTTTATGCCGCTAGAGTTAAGGGAGCTCCTCTTCCCTTGGGGATTGATTGTGTGGTAAAAGAAGCTTAGAGATACTCGGTGGCGTCCCAATTGTTCATCAGTAGTGCTGGTTCCAGTGTATGTAGGAGTTTTTTGTTTACAAATGGAGTTTCACACCTCATATTATTCTCTTGACGCCTTTTTCTATTGTTTTTTTTCTTTAATATATTATTATTACCTCATTTAGATATTACTTATACCCCTTTATTTTTAGCCTGTCTTATGTTTAATCCTTACGACTACATTACTCTTAATGTATTTTTATAAATGTTTAAATCACATCTTAGTTAATTGTATTTGAAATACAAATATATATATAATATATAAATATATATATACCGGTCCCCGTTATTTTATTTATAAATGGACCTCTTTAAATTAAAGTTAATACCTTTGATGAAGAAGATATTTCACTATTGCAACTCGAAAAAATAAAAAAAAAATAATGCGGAATAAGCAAAAGTGTAGGGCTTCGACACTTGAAGTAAAGTTGAATTTCAAAGACATTTAAATAACCTCAGCCATAAACAACATATTTATTCATGCTTAAACAAAAAATATTTAGTGGTGTGCCAAAAACAGCTGTATTCAATTGGAAACACCGAATCGTTACCTTTTTTGCTCTAATAGATTAAGATTATTGCAGTGAAAATATTTGTATTCTCTTTGTTAATATCTGATATTTCTAGTCTTGTTGAATGTCAAATAACTTTGTAACGTGTGGCTAGGTTATTCAGTTTGTTCTGGCATCTCTAGTTATATTGTCTTGCACTTAATAAACAAATAATAGGATAAAGATCTAATTAGGATGAGTAATTTAATATAAAGACTCCCTTAACTGGGCCAATAAATTTACAAGCTTTGTGATAAATGTATGGACAATCGTGAAAGGTCCATGTTTAAATGAAGAAAAGGAAAACTCGAGGTCAAAAGGACAAGGAGAAAGTCAATTTTTGTTACTTTTCTATAATGGGGTTTGAGAGCTACATCACATAGCTTGTTATTTCTACTATAAAAAGCTTTTAAAAAGTAAATAAACCTCCTTCTACAAAGAATAATGAATAATTAGCGTACATTAAACTCTATATAAATCCCTTTAATTAGATAAAAAATGCCTTCCTGTTGCAAAATTAAGCTTTGGATGCCGTCATCTGCATCATATTCAAGATCCATTTCAGCCAAAAGTTTTCAAGCTCCAAAAAAGGGAAGGAAAAAAATTAAGTTCCCGTTAAAGACATAAAGATCCTGCAAAAAGGTTTTTCATCATGTCAACAACATACAATTTGAAAAAAAATTTGTTTGCCTTCAAGTAATATTTTATCTTTTATTATTTTTCATTAATATAAATGCATATTTGTCCCGCTCGTTACAACCAAGGAAATTTTTAAACTTTGACCTGAAGAGATTACCCTTATTTACTAAGATTTGAATCACAAAAGGAAAAGATGAAGACAGTAACACATGGAACGCTCACGCCTTTTTACCCTTCCTACATGGGGCTGACGCGTATATAAAAAAAGATGAAATTCAATTAAGAAAAAAAAACAAAACTGCTATTTAATTTAAAAAAAATCAGGGATTATTAACAACTATCACGCTTTGATACATCTCAAATAAATTATCATTATCATAAAAACATAAAGCATAAACCACAACATTATAAATTTTATATTTTAAGAGAGCATAAAAAAATATTTAATTTGTTTACAACATTTTCAATGTCCGGAACATTGTTTTGGTTAAAATAGATTATTATTTTTATTAAAAAACATGAAACAACATGACACTACATATATTGTTAGAAGGTAAGTATAACCAATTTTTAAGCTATGCTTATAAGATTTTGCATAGTTCGTAATCTTTTTATTTTATATTTATTTTGAGACAAATTTAAATAGAAAAAGTAAAAACTTGGCCAGAATTATTACAGAACATCTCATTCATTTAAAAAATGTTTCTTAAAAAACTGCAACATAGCAGACATCTCAAGAAACATTGGTGTATCAGTCCACTCTACAATAGTCGATGTGGATTTTAGCAAAACGTTGACTCTATTTTACATGGTTTTATATTAGAAGTGTTCAAAAATATTTCCTTGTGCGTTTTTAACCCTATCTGGCCATTCAATTGAATGGTTCTTTAACATTGTAATTAACGGCTTGCAAAAGGAACCTATCAACTTGGAAAAAAGTTGCGGGCTGGTTGCCCTGTGTCTTCTTTACTATTTGTTGATGCAAAAGAACGATTGAACGCCTTATTGCAAAGTTTCGGAATTTGGAGTGCAATTAGGTTCAACCAACATCCCGTAGATCTATACGCTGATAACGTTACTTTAATGAAAGAAATCCCGAAAAAATTATTCAAAATGGTTGGAAATCTAGTGGCATTTTTAATAAATTTCATAAGATGTCTTGAATTGAAGTTAACAAAAAGCTCAATCCTCCCCATAGACTGTTTAAAAAGACAAATTTAATTTCGTTCTCAATACATTGTAAAAAAATTGTACGTATGTACAACGACATTAGCCATCCATTTAGGGATTGTCCAGCCCCGATTATTATAAAGATTTTTAAACTGAATTGTACATATATTACTAATTTTAAAGACGAATATATATGAGGATAAATTCTATATGACATTACAGTTAATCAAATATATTTCAAAGAGGAGGACCGTGCATTAATCATCGCATAGAGTAACTGCATGATCTATACTGCTCATTGCCTTTCGGACAACTCGTTAACTAAAGAACATAAGCTGAGAAGAGCTATGATTATTGAAGCGGCTGACATATGTCTTTGAAGCTCCTCAAGTGAGCAACCAAGAACAGGTTCATGCAGCTTCAGTGATAAAATATGTACAACGCCTCTCAACTGTCTACACAAAATCTCAAATGTTTTTTTTAAAAAAGTTCAATAAATTCAATACTCCAACGACTCCCCTATTTGATTTGGTTCGAAAAAGAAATTGGCTCTGTTGTTGTTTTTATGAATTGATCTTATTTATTGTTTTTTTAGATTATGCTTCTAATAAGAACAATATGATTATAAAGTCTTAGATCTTAAAAGGAAATTAGTTTAAAATCAAATGTATATGCATGCTTTTTATACAACACAATTTTCATTTTATACAGTTTTTGTTAAAAAGACTTTGTCGATGAGACTTTTTTGCACAAGGCGCACGAATTATTGATAGTGAGCTCAATTCTGAAAGTAAATGGTGTACATTCGCCTCCTGAGAGGTCTTCTTTTCACAAGCTCTCAAAAATTGGGTACAATTGATTAATTTGAACTATGATTAATTGATATTTGAATATTTGTATGCGAAATCGTGTATTTGTCAGAATTTAAAAATAATTTAGGATTAGTTGGTCGCAAAACATTTGATATTAGATTGAATCAATATATTCTTAATAATTAAAAAAAAGTTTAAAAGTCAAAAAATAAACAGGGGATAGAAACAAATCACTTTGTTAAATTAATGATGTTATAAATTATATAAGATAATGTTCCGCCTTTTTCCATACTATTTCACTAGATCGTTGATGAGCAGAGGGACACTGAAGAGATTAGATGTGGTGGATTTGATAATGGCATACCTAGTGACGTCACAAAAAGATTTATGCATCGATATATTCATAGTCAGTATATTTGAGCTACACCATGTTTCAAAATTACGTTATGAAAAAATATATATGGCCATTTGAAATAAATTCATAATTGCATTAATTTTTCTAAGACATGATACACACTATCAGGTCGTTGTTTTTGTACTCTTAATACAATTTAAACTATTCTATAGAAAATTCCATATATGTATATGTTTCTATGTTTATCTAACTTGCAATATTATTATTTTTTTCTTTTTCGAAGCCGAAGAAGTCACCTTCACTATTAAACAAATAAGTTTTTTTCCCTTTCTCAAGCTCTCAAGAACTATACAAAACACGCATAAATTAGAATGTATAACTTTATAATACTACTTTTTCTTGGAATTCATAACAAAGAAACTTCTAATTGAGATTGTATAAAAAAGGGGAACAAAGCATCTACTTTGTGTTTCAGGGGAGTTGCCCATTCAACAAAATACATATATTATGGGAATGAATAAAATGCGTCATCCGTGTAGAGCGGGCTTGACAAAAACTATGAACATCTTGTCAATTTGCATATTAATTATCGAAAGTTTTTATCTTTTTTTCAAAGTAAATACATATTCCTTTTTTTTGCACAGATAGGTTAGGCAAACCGTTCCAAATCAGTTGGTTTAGTATAGTTCTTCCTTTGATACCAATTTAATTTTTCTAGGTATTGGTTAAAATATAAATACATCAAATTATACAGATAACATAAAATCCCTAATGGCATGTTCTCTATGAAATATACAATAAACATAAAAATGAAAAATATTCAACGAACAAGAATTTTTAATATGAAATCAGCATAATAGATATTTCCCTTTTATATGTGTGAACATTCGTCCTAATAACCCCCTATACTGCAATACTTCTGCCCAGCTTGAGAAAGTTAGGCGGGTAAAGGCACCTCCAAAGTAAGATACTTAAATGGTATATATGGCTTTTGTTAAGTAGTTTACGTTTTAAAAAAAATAACTTTTATAGCCTGAAAAAGTTTTGAACTAATTAAAACTAATTGTTTAACATAATCGCATGAGAGAGAGGGAGAGATGAGACTTCGTGACAAAGAAGGAATTAAGGCATACATGTTTTGAAAGTAGAGCAATAGATTTGCAGAAAGGGTTCATGAGCCACCACACCATGTTCACCATATATTTCTCATTTCAAGATCCATATCTTAATGCTCGACAAACTGAATATGTTATAACTAAATCATTGTAGGGGCAGGAGAATGTAGGTGCATCAAGATTATACAATCATGTTTATGAAAACAACAACAATAAGACGTGCTAATTAGATGAGGCACTTCTCATTAGAGGCTACCTGGCTTGCTCCACGAGTGATTCATTTTATGAAATTCATTCCGTATTATTTGTTGTTGCCGGCGGCGGCCATTAGGTTGGAGTAAAATGCGTTTTATTATTATTATAATTCAACAGTTCATGTAAAAATTTATATACAAAACAATATATAAAATTGATGTTAATAAGTAAAATACAATATATAAACATTTTAGTTCATAATTATAGCAACATACATGAACATACTACCTAATTTCTTCAAAAGTAAAACTTACACTATTAAAACATAAATACTAAAAACGAAGTGTAAAGGATCATTAAATTTTTTATTTAAAAGTAATTTTAAAGCATCTCTTAAGACGTTGGAACGGGAGGGGACATATTTCACCAAATCGCCAGCTAGCGTCCACGAGTTGTCCGTGACCGAAGGGATCCGTAGGTCCAATGCAGCATATCGAGCGGGGGCGGATATGCATATTGCCCTAAGGTCCAGCGGCTGCAGGGGACGATCCAATGTAAGGCTCTTTGCCACTAGGGCTTTGGCACTAAGTAGAGCGTTGTTTATAGCTTTTGTCCTCGCGGAAGCCCTTTGACTTGAAAGGCCAAATAAAATAGAGGCATTGCAGTACTTTCCAGCGTTAGGTGCATCCAAGCCCCTTACATTTAGTTTTATGAATCTCACCAATATGTCTACCGATCGACACTCTGCAAAGGCGTGAATTATAGAGGATAGTTTTAATTGAATTCTTTATACCCTTAAGAAATCAATATATAATCTTGTCCCTGTCTCTCTGATCTCATTGTGCTTTTTATTAATATAAAAAATATTTATCACATTAAAGCCTTTAAATAATTTGTCCATTTGATAATAAGGTGTTTTTGGATATATAATATGCACACTTATTTTTTTGTCAAAAACATATGACTATATATTTTGAGTCATTTTTTAACATTGTTTACTCAGTTGGTAATATTTTTTAAAATTGCTTTCTAGTGTATTCTTATTTTTTACACTGCATGGATTTTAGCTAATAAATAAACATCTTAACCCCAAAAATCATTGTCCTTACATTCAAATTATCATTATTTTTTGCAAATTTTGTTCGATAGATTTGCATCCGTGTGGATATAAATAAGCAATATAGCGTGTAATTTAGCTTATAATAGGGTTACGTTCTATTTACCCTGTTGGATAATTTTAAATAAATAAACATTCATTTTTTTATTTTGAGCGTGAGGAATTGTTTGATAATTTAATTATTATAATATGTGAAATGGTAAGAGTCTGTTCAAAGGATTTATAATGTCGTAAAGCCAAATTACATTTTTTTCTGAAAGTTATACGATTAGTTTGGTGGATATGGCAATAATATGTTCACTATTAATATACAGGGTGTGCAGGCGAATTTAGACCTTTTTTTAGCACGGAAACAAGATACTTATATCCAAGAACAAGACCTTTTATTTGACTTTTTTCATATCACACAAATTTAAATGACTTTTCTCTTAATGTTCATTCAATCCAACTTCCTCCTTTCACAATAACAGCCTCCACACGGTGCCTGAACCTCCCAACAGCATGAGCCACCTGTTCCCTGAACAAGTTGTCCACTGCCTGGATGATGGCAGCTTTCAAGGAGTCCACAGTGTTGTGAGCACGCTTTTAGTGTCCTCTCAAGGACGCCCCACAAGTAGTAGTCGCAGGGGTTGAGGTCAGGGCTGCGCTGGGGGGCCAGAACTCCTTTGACCAGAACATGTCGAGATTCTCTAAGCACCAGTTTTGCACCAAATTGGGCGTGTGTCTTTCTTTCCGGTGTTAGGAATCCTTCCTCGATGTCCTCCGACTCCTTGAAGGACTTGGCAATGCTGTAAACAGTAGCTTTGGGGAATTTGAAAAAGTCGATGATCTCCTTGGGTGCACGGCCGCAACGGAGCGCCACAATAATGGCCGTCCTGCGCTCAAGTTCCGAGGACATTTTCATCTTTTTGTTATTAAACAAAGCTCATAGGATATACTAACCAGTTCATACATTTTTAAGCTTCTACCCTAACTGGTTTCTGAGATACAAGTACTCAAAGTTAGTTTAGATTCGCCTGCACACCCCTTATGTTTATTTTAATAAATAGATCGTATTAGCATGTACAATATAAAACGAGTAACATAACACACAAACTCGAACAACATCGTTTTTTACACAAATATGTTGTACTGGAAGATGTTATATAGGTTCAAACACGTGGTATACAAATTTCTATCAATTTCTATATATCACCACTCTCACAGTTGAAAATGGAATCACTTGTTTCTCATATACATTTTTGGCAAGAAGGTCAAAGAGATCAACAAATATACTCTCTGAGAACTTTTTTCTTCTCTGTAGTCAAAAGATGGAGGAAGAAGGACTTTGATTATGGGAGTTTTGCATTGAAGAAAAGGACTAGCCCTTGACATTATCTACCTTGTCTTGGTCGCGGACGTCACTTCCTGCGTTGGGCTCGGCAACGAAGACAATAGTGGCTATGCAGACGACTTCTTCCTCTGGGCCGTTGGTGACTCTCTTGAGGGATTCGGGTCCCTTTTGGAGTCAAGGGCAGACGCCTTCTCCAGATTCGCGGTTTGGGGGGGGGGATGGCCTCGTCCTTAACGCCACCAAGACCCAGCTCATGATCGGGGGCAACACCAAGAAAAAGGATATTGTGGTCTTCACCATCAACGTCGGGGGCGTCGAGGTGCACCCATCCGACGAAATAGAGTTTCTTGGAGTCAAATTTGACAATGGATTCACAACAGTACCTCACAACATCAACGTCGCTAAGGCAGCAGCAAAGCGGGCTGCACTCATTTCTAGGCTTGCCGTGCACTTACCAAGAGGAAAATACCTACGAAAGCTGGCCAAGGGATTGATAATTGTAAAATCTCTTACAGCGCCGCGCGCTGTGACCATTCCTAGACTCGATAATGAGTGCCAGGGGCCAAATACCGCACACAGGGCGATACAGGTCGCCATAAATGACGCCGCCAGGAGCATCGTTGGATGATAAAAGACGAGATCACATCCACGTCGGAGAACTCCTTGAGAGAGCAGGTCTTCCCTCCCTCAACGAGGTGGCCGCAAAGGCAGTGGCCCTGGAGACCTGGAAATGCTTCTACTCCAACGACCGTGGCGGCAGTGCCAGAAAACCGGTTGGTAACTTCGTTTTCCCCATCCCGAAGGAGGCCCATGAGGTCCACCACTCCAGTGGCGTATCCACTCGGAGGGAGACGGCTACCTTTGCATGCCAATATCGGTGTGGAATATGTATAAGGCTTTGAGGTCGGCCACGACCCTTCACGCTGCAAGGACTGCAGCTAGGGTCATTGGACGCAACGTGCCCACATAATCCATGCCATATTTTATTTTATTTGTTCTTAGTTTTCTTTTAAACATATTTTTACTGTTTTTATTTATTTATTTATTTTAGACAAGTTACAAATATAACTAATATACCCAATGGCAAAATACTCGATTACAACATCGTAAACTTGTTTTATACATTGCTTGCAATAATAATGGACCATGTGGTAAAAAGGAGGCTTCTAGAGCTTTCATACTTTCCTTTGATTATTGAAAAATGTCCTTAGATTAATGGAAATAAAGATGATTATGATTGTGCTTGTTTCAACGACGACCATTAAGTAATACATAAGAGACATCTTTTCAAAGAGGAGAGAACAAGTCGTCAATGAGAAAATTCATCTTTTTGTTTTCATAATTTATAACTTTTTATTTATATTAAATGTTTATGAAGTCGTTTGTATAATTACTTCCACAAAAATAATTTTCTTTTCCTTACAATAGTTATGTTTTTAGATTAAACTATGAAAATGCATCAAAAAGTATTAAACAAATAGCTTGAGATATGATACATTTTTACTTAAAAAGGGTAATAATTACATATCAAAATACGACATACAAGCTATTTAAAAAGTATTAAACAAGTTTGATTGAAAAGTTCAAACTTGTGCTTTGCGTTGACTTAAAGAATTTAATGTTTTAGATCATAATATCATGAAATATTTAAAAGTATATATCATTAATTTTGAAAGATGAAACATTTTTATTTTTCAAAATAGTAAGAAGTATATTTACAATTTTTTTACTTCGGAGAAGTTATTATTTTCGATCAAAATTTTATAGATTCTTTTTTTTCGGTTAAAAACATTACATTCGGTTAACTGCAAAATTTAATATAGTGTAAATAAATACACAAAAATTATATACAGAAACAAAGTAAAACTATCAGGGCAGTTGATAGATTATTTATTTTTGATTCAGCAATTAAGTATGTAATACACACAATTTTAGTTTTCAAATAAGTTTTTTTATCATTCTTTGTAAGATAAAAAGTTTTAAATTTTTCGCTTAGTATTTAAAATTGAGTTATTGAGGTAAGCTTGGTATTTTTTAGCTTCTTTGAGTTTACAACACCTGTCCATATTTTATGCAGAAGTTAGTCTTTGAGAAGTACAGTCTTTAAAATGTAATATATATATATATAAGTATATATATTATATATATATGGATATATATATATATATATAAAATTCTTTGCTCCCTTAATATTTACTTTAAATAGTCATAGTCTTACCAGCGTCATATAAGTTGATCGATATTAATACTTCTCCAAAAACAAATAGGTATGATCATATAGATCTGTATAGTTGTAATTTGAAGTCTTCTACTAGGTCCGAATAGTCTAATAATTCTATCTGAAGTAATAGTCTATTTAGATGCATGAGGTCAACCGTCATTCAATGACGATATGATTTAGTTAGAATATAGGTTTGAAAAAAATGACAAAAAAAATTGTTTGACGTCGTTATTGTAAATCACAATAGTATTTTGCTTCCATTGGAATGTTACAAAGTGCACCACAATATATTGCACTATTAGTTAACTGAAAGAAGGCCATTGAATTCTCAAGCTAATAAAAAAAAATATATATATATTTTAAAAATAATATTGATATTTTAACATTTTCAACCTTGGAATTTCAATTTGGCTTTGTATTAGGATTAATTAATTATATCTTGTTAGTTGTAACACAAACCTTGTAAACAGATATGAGTTCAATATAATATGCTACAGGCAATAAGCTGTGGTATAAAAACACCATATCAATAGCAAATATATTTGGAAATCAAACATACGATAAGTTAAGGTGATTTTATTGATATACTTAAGTTCCCTTATTGTCCAAATCATAATAAATTTAATTACTTTAAATTGAACAGAGAACTTATAATAATTTCACATGGTTGTAATATGAGAAATATTTTGATTTATCTTGAAAAAATATTTATAAGTATATATGATCTTTAAACGTCACGCACAACTTTTAATAATTTTGGTAATCTTATTGAAAGATAGTTTGCATATATGTAATGTTCACAATATATTATATATGCCACCACACACATATATATATATATATATATTTATAGCACGAAAGAGGAGAAGAAATGATAAGTCATGTAGATGTAGTGAGTGAGTATGTTTATTGATCTCTTGCCTGCTGCTTATATAGCTGGTGAGGTGTGAGATAAGAAGTGGTTGGTTGACCTCCCATTAGTAAGCAGGTCAATCCGCTACAATATATATTATATATATAATATAATATAATATATATATATATATATATAAATAAATAATATATACCGGGTGATTCACTTAAATTGAGACTCACATATTACAAACTACAATCTTTGTATTAAATTTTACACAAATAATTTTAAACAAAAATGATAGCACAATGTGTAATTTACTAAATGTATTTCATTAAATTTCCACATATCCTTCTTTGGCCTTCACTACAGCTTTGAACCTCCTCACGGTGGAGGCAACACAGGCAGGAATCTCTTCCTCAGACAAAGAGGCCCAGGCCTGAATCAGCTTCTTCTTTAGAATCTCCACCGATGACCAGGACTTGCTACACACCCTTGTCTCCAGAATGGACTATATTCCAAAGTCCATTGGGTTCAGATCTGGGGAGGAGGGAGGCCACAAGTCTTCGGACCAAAAGTCTGCAAACATATCAGTGCAGAAGCTTTGAACCAATTTGCTGGTATGGGATGGAGCTCCATCTTGTTGGAACAGTAAAAGCCGTAGGATACTCTCTTTGTACCCATGGGACGACCTCCTCTGAAAGAAGATGCAGGTATACCGCCTGGTCGATCTTCACGCCCTCTTTGACAAAGATAATTGGGGCCTTCTTCCCGTCCGACGTCACTCCCGCCTAGACCATGACTGAGGGTGGTTTTTGCCTTCTGAAGAGAGTCCTCAGCTGCACGGGGATGCCCTTCTTTTTTTCTAGATAAAACCCGGTCATTCTGACTGTTGTGGGTGGCCTGGACCGTGAAAATCTTTGTCTGAGGAAGAGATTCCTGCCTGTGTTGCCTCCACCGTGAGGAGGTTCAAAGCTGTAGTGAAGTCCAAAGGAGGATATGTGGAAGTTTATTGAAATACATTTTGTAGGCTGTGGAGTGATTTTAATACCGACTTGACATAGAAAGAGAAAAAAACTGAAAACATAGAGACATTTCTCTGGCCTCTCTTTTATTATAGTATTACCTCACAAACCTCTCCCTTTTTCATAACATAGCTGTTATTATTATTATTGCGTTACATTAAACAGCTTGAATTATTTAACTCTAGAGGAGGAACCTTGATACGGAGTTCCCCCCTGTGGCCGGAGTCACTTATTCGACAGGATTCCTGGACGTGAGGAACTCCATCGTCTCTTGTCTGACTTGTTCTTATGGTAAGTAGTTCAATGTCTCCCTCTTCACCGAAGGCTCTCTAGGCCAGTAAGACCGCCCCTCATAATTCATCTAGAAGATAAAAGAAACAACGCATCAAAATGTATTGAATTTTTGTAAAATGTAAAAATTATAAAATAATTAGTAAAATATATTATTATAAAAAGGAGAGGTTTGTGAGGTTTATAATATAATAAAGAGAGGCCAGAGAGATGTCTCTATGTTTCAGTTTTTTTTCTCTTTCTATGTCAAGTCGGTATTAAAATCATCCACAGCCCATTTTGTAAATTACACATTGTGCTATCATTTTTGTTTAAAAATATTTGTGTAAAATTTATACAAAGATTGTAGTTTGTAATATGTGAGTCTCAATTTAGTGAATCACCCTGTATATATTCATATTATTTAGTGCATACTAATATATCTTCTGAGAAAGCAAATATTTAATTAAGGAATTAGTACATGGTACACTTTTGTTTGCATTTGATGGCTGTATTGTTTCATAAGGTAAAACTGCATATGCATTTTTTAGCTTTATCTTCTTTTTTTTGCAAAACTTAGTTTCAATGAGAAGGGGTTTGTTTTCTTCAGAAACAATTTGAGTTAGGAGAGTAGGGGGAATATTTTATTGTGTTGGAAATTTTTTTATAACACTTCAATAACCCAGGTCTGCGAATTTTTTTTTTTGCCAACTGCATGAGGATTTTTACTGAATTATATGTTTTAAAGTAGGCTGATTTCAAAAGTGATGACCATTTTTTCCTATCACATAAGGATTTTTTGCAAATTCAAACACAAAAAATTAGTTAAAGCACTCCTTTATTTAAAGTTTTTAAACAATTAGTATTTTTTTAAAGCAAACGAATCATTTTTTTGATACATATACTTATTCATGTTCTTTATGAAACCTCTTCTTCTTTTCCTTCATACTTTGACGAGTCCTTTTCCGATTTTCATCTTCAGTTTCTCGCTTAAGCAGCCAACAGTAGTCAGCAAGCATAGTGACATCCCATCGCCCTTGGTATCTTCTCTCGATATCACGGACATCTTGATGAAATCGCTCCCCCTGCTCTTCACTGTAAGCTCCCAGGTTTTCGGGAAAATAGTCTATGTGAGAGTGTAAGAAATGAACCTTCAAACTCATCTTGCAGCCTTGAGCTTCGTATGCTGCTAGCATCCGTTGCACAATGGTTTATAGTTAGGATTCTTAGTATTTCCAAAAACTTTCGCACTACGTCCTTGAACGATACCCAAGCTTCTTTTTCCTTCTCATTCATAGTTTCCACAAATGAAGGGTCCTTAAAAGTTTTCTTATGTCGGGGCCGGTGAAAACTCCCTCTTTCAACTTTGCTTCTGACAGCTTCGGGAATTTTGTACATAAATATTTGAAACAGTCTCCATCCTTTTGCAACGATTTTACAAATTGTTTCATCAACCCCAATTTGATATGGAGAGGGGGCAACAAAACCTTCTCTGGTGGTACCAAGGTAGTGTTTATAACATTTTTCTCTCCAGGTTTTAAAGTTTCTCGGGATGGCCAATCACTTTTTTCCAGTGCTGTTTTCTGGCTCTACTATCCCACAAGCATAAGAAGCATGGGTATTTGGTATAGCCTGCCTGTTGACCCAAAAGCACTGTCAGTATTTTGAAGTCCCCACAAATCATCCATTGATGGTCTTGATACTTGATTTTTTCCAGGATAATGGCCAAATCGTTATAATCTTCTTTCATATTCACAGAATGTCCAGTCGGAATCGAGGCAAATTTATTTCCATTGTGCAATAATACTGCTTTAAGGCTAGTCTTAGATGAGTCAATGAATAGGCGCCATTCAGATGAGTCATACTTAATATTAAAGCGATGTATGAGTTCTTCCACATTGTTGCAAAAAACTAAATTTCCTTCTTTTGTGAAAAACTTGGTAAATTCTTTTTCTCGGTGTCTATACCAGTAGAAAGAAGTGCCAGGTGATAAAAGGTTTTTATTTTTTAATCTAGAACCTAACAGTTCGGCTGCATCTTTTGAAAGACCTAAATCTCTTACTAAATCATTGAGCTCACCTTGAGAATATAGTTGAGGCCTTTCATCTTCGTCAAAAGATAAATCTGAGCTTGATTCATCCGGAGGAGGTAACGCGGCTTCGTCCTCCAACTCACTAGAGTACTCATCCAAACTGGAAGGTGGTTG
Organism: Caligus rogercresseyi; assembly: GCA_013387185.1. Classification (NCBI taxonomy): domain Eukaryota; kingdom Metazoa; phylum Arthropoda; class Copepoda; order Siphonostomatoida; family Caligidae; genus Caligus; species Caligus rogercresseyi. The sequence continues at coordinate 3,456,220 of CP045891.1, forward strand.
TGGGATAGATATCTCGGAGCTATGGGGCACTGGACGTATAGCTGAGTAAAGATTAGGATAACTTATGTTTCTTTTGTTTTTTGAATTGAATCCCTTTACGTCAACTGAGCAGAAGTAGCAGTCAGTAGTGTGATTTTTCTGCTCACGCCATATCATAGGAATTCCAAATCGAAATGCATTTTTCTTTCCCTTAAACCACAAACGAAGATCTTCTTCGCATCTTCTACACACCTTATGCGGGGCCCATGGTTTATCTTGATCACCAAGTTTTAATTTAAAGTAGGCAAAATAAACTTTCCTTACAAAATCACTTATATTTCTCTGTTGACTTTTAATTGTGAATTCACCACAGATGTAACAAAAACTGTTTGGAGAAATAACACAACCTCTTGTAGCCATGATTAACACGCAACAGCACTGTTCACTTGAATATCAGTATATTTACTGAGAGCTTTTCTTTGTTTCAAGTGATGTATGTACGTTATTTGACTTGTCTCGACATGTTAAAACATTCCTAGTCTCCCCAACAGATCTGGTTGTTTTTCTCTATCAGGGGCGCGAACACAGGGGGCCAAGGGGCCAATGCCCCCCCCCCCACTTTTTCCTCCTCTCATTGACGAAGGAGTAAAATCACTTTTTGCCCCCCCCCCCATTTCTGAAATGAATCCGGCGCCGCTGTTCTCCATTATCAAATAAAAATCATATAGGTTTATTATCAATGAACATAGATACTGCAATATGCATAAAAACTTATGTGGTATAATAATTTGAATGTTTTTTCTGTTTTTGGGAGGTCAAAATCTGTAAGAAAATGTAAAAAAATCCTATGCAGTTTTTTGGTCGCAGACCTGTGTAATTATTTAAAAAAGTAAAATTTTAAAACATGCTGTAATTATTTAGTAACATATTAAATGCAACATTTTTAGTTTTGACTTAAGCTTAATGTTTAGTTATAATTATCATCCAAAGGTATCAAGTTCGCAACCTGAATACTATTTTTGTATTTTCTAAAATATCGATTTGTTATTTTCATAGATAGTTTGGTAATGTAAGAAAAATATTTATTCATATTTTACAATTATAAAGTAATACAAATTATTTCAAACGTGTTCTGAAATATAATTCTCTAAGGACAGTTTCGTCTCCCGACATCTCCCTCAAGTTGCTTATTTCTTGGAAGTGGGTAACATTACACAAGTTGAAAGTGGAAACATAATTTAAACTTGGATTTTTAATGATGTATGCCTCTTCATATACACAAAAATGCGATTTCATCGAACCAAATATTCAAAAGTTTACTACTAATAATTATATGAGCTACATTAATTGATCAAAGTCAAGTCTAGAAGGGTTCTGTAGTTTTTAATACCATTCATGTTGAAGATGTAGAGGGGTAAGAAGGATGATCTACATAATAAATTTTCAATAAGTGAATAGTTTATTGATTGAGATATCAATAGTTTGGCTTATTCGTAAAAATATGTATATATTTAGTTATGGGATATTTATATATAATATAGCTTCACATGTTTTATGTGTCTACATATTTATGTATTCATATAGGTACCTAACTGAATTCACAGACGTGGCATACATATATATTTCCCAATCGAATTTATATTCCTTTTTCCCTACAAAACTTTCATTCCATTTACGACAAATTGCTACCGAAGAAAGGAAAAAGTTATTGCGAGCCATATGTCTGAAATCTCGAAATAGATTGGCTGAGTTGTATTTTAAACACCATTTTTTGTTAATTTCCATTCACATAAAATATATTTGACCTTTCCATAATCAGAAAAAAATCTTCCAAAAATCTCTCTATTATAACAATCCATTTCACAAATTCTTACAACCAAAATTATATTTTTTCAAAAAATAAGTTCAATAAACTTTAAATCAAAGTTTGTTTTTGAAAACAAATTAAAGTTGTGTTTTCACGTCCAACTTGTAAAATATATGTAC
>CP045891.1:3458284-3495051 GCA_013387185.1 Caligus rogercresseyi
TTTGAAGATATCAAAAGCTCCATAGATTTTTGGATGACAGATCGAGCAGGTGATTGTTTCTACAATGCTACAAACATTTAGGTGTGACTGAGAGAAGATTCTCAAATGCTCTTGCTCATATCATATTGGGTGCAGATCATGCAGCCGATCAAGTATTTAAAAACACGAGCAAAAAAATCGGGGTTCAGAAATCATTAGCGTAAATGTTGGTGAAAAGATGCTTACATCTCCAGGATCCAGTGTTCACACTCTAGCAATGATTGCAATCTCGAAGCTGCTATCCCCTAGCCATGCAGCACACTCTGTTTCCTTATATAATGTATACCTCGTGGATGGAGCAAGCAAGGAATCAGAGGCAATAGATTTGGAAGAATGCAGAAATTGCTAAATATTTTTGTCACGTAGACAGTCAGCTATAGATTTCTTTGACGCTGTTGTCGATACCAAAGCAAACAAGCTAGTATTAGCAGTTTTGACATACATACAAAATGACTGGTTTCTTTGCTGTGCCCAAATATATGAAAACCTCGGTGAAGATTCCTTTCCCTTTGATGGATTTTAGGGATAGATGGACGAGGTAATGAAGAAGAAAGAAAAAAATCGAAACTGGGCCGGAATACGATCATTTTTTCAACAAAAGTTACCAGACCTGAAGCGGAAAAGAGATAATCTTGTACGTACAGATGATGGACAAAGAAGACTTTATGGCGCGGTACTTGATGAGGTGATAGATACACTAGAGCGACAGTTGGCAGAAATGATTTTTTTCCGGCAAACCAATAGTGAGGAAAGGTCTGTTGATATTGATGAAACCAAACTAGTTTGCTCCACTTACAAACTTGGGCTGTGAGTCAGAATTTGCAAAATTAGATGTCCGTATTGCAGCAAGTGGATGATCAACATCTGTTCACACTCATTCTCGCAAGAATGTTGTGGCCCAAATAGGTTATTAACAGATCCATCCTTCTCGAAAGCTGAGTAACGATGAAAAGCAGAAACGATGGAAATGGGCAAGAACGTCAACAAATGTAACCGCTGTTAGAACTATTTGCACACCGTCAAAATCTCCAAAAAATTAGCGCTAATAGAGAAGGAGCAGCTCAAAAGAAAAAAAGCGGAAAGGACAATGAAGTTACTTGATATGTGTAGGGAAACCAAGGCCCAGTTACAAGAGATTCTCTTAACTTGATTGAAAGGCTGACAGAAAAACAATAGCTGTCAGAGATAGGCTACTTAAGAGTTACACTGGCACCAGATATTCGTCAAATGAGAAGAATCAAAGTGGATGGGAGATTAAAATGGAAAAGTTTTTTTGTGCTGAACTAAAACAATCCATTAAGAATTATATCAAGCCAGAGTCAGATCTGATTATGATGTATATACACTACTCAAACAATGTTTAAGTGTGCGGGAATAGTGTTATTAGATATGTGATACTGAACTATTGTTATGGTGCTTCATGTTAATATTTTGAAATCCTATTGTGCATCCAATTTATATAAAAACATTAATAAATATTATGTGAATCTCTTAATAAAATGATGTATTGACTAAATAGGGTTATTTTTTAAATCCTTGAAAAAGAAAACCTATATAAAGATGCTGGAAAGTACTATTTCATTTTTTTTAATTTGGCCAAAATTAGGTCATTTTGGCGGCCATTTTGAATTTTTTAGTGTTAGCTACGTAAGACATCAACTACGATCAATTTTTGCCAGATTGTATTCTACACAAAATTTGGCCATAGAAACCACTGGGCTTTAAAAACTTTTGTTGATTGCCCAATCCTAATAATACATAGATTGTACATTGAAGTTATGATAAAAATCATATTTAAATAAAATTCATTAATTACTCTTAATTGGGTAGGTAGGTATGAGAAGTCCCTCGTACAAATTTGTTAAAAAAGCTAATAAATATATAGCATACCACTCTAAAACAGATATTATCATATGAAACGTTATAGTAAAAAAAGTCAAGTTAATAATCATGATGCTGTTGTCATGAGAATAATCTATTAGGAACACTGCTTAGGAGTTTAGACTTTCACATAAATGTATGTGTGTGATAGTTCAACTCTTTCCTACCATCCATGAATAAGATATAGCCTGAGTGACTTCAAAATTATTAAAGTTCTCTGAGAAAAATACATATTTCGATGAATGTATATTCACAGTATATATATATATATATATACAGGGTGCGGCAACAGAACTTCCTTTTTCAGAAGGCAATAAAACAAGATGTATAAATCAGAAAGGTTTTTATTTGTTTCATGATTTTAGTACATATTTAAAGTCTTGTTTCACATAGTTTTGAAATATCAGGTGACGTCCCCATTGTCCATACACTGTAAATACCGATTCGGGTGTTTGCCATGACCCTCACCAGCGTATCAGCGGGTATATTGGCAATTTCTTCTCTGATGTTGGCCTTCAAGTCTGGTAGGCTTCTCGGGCAGTTGACAAGCACAGCCATCGATGCCCTTGAAGGTGAGCCGTTGCTCCATCCTGCTGAAACCAAATATCCCCTTGGTCCAATTCGTTAATTCGTGGAAGGAGAAACTCCTCCAACATGCTGACATACCGCCCGGAGTTCACTGTTACCTCATTTTCGTCAAAAAAAAAACAAGGACCAACAATTCCAGTGGATGAAATTGCACACCACCCTGTGAGTTTAGGTGAATGCAAAGGTCTTTCATGCAATTCCCGGTGATCGGTGTCAGCCCAGTAGCGCATGGTTGGTTTTTGACGCATCCAGTCAAATGAAAATGTGCTTCATCACTAAAGTAAACAATAGCGTCTTTAGGAGCGTTTTCGAGAAGAACCTCACATAAGCTACGGTAAGGTAAGGTAGGTTTCGTGAAGAATAAAAAAACATAAGAAATAATAATAAGCTCAGGACTTTGTTATGTTAATGCAGAGAAGGAGACCTCCTTCCGACGAAGGATTCTCAATTACGGACTTCTCGACTCATCTTTGCTGGACGACATTTCTCTACGGTCTTTCACCTGGAGAACCTCCCCTGGCTACAATAGACCCTTGATGCACTCCGGATCCCTACAGTACTCCAGATTCTCACCGGTCTGGATCCCCAAGGCACTCTCGGGATCCATACAGTTCTTCCCCAATTAACCAAATAACGTTCGGAGAACGTTCTCCGAACGTTAGTTTTGGTTCGCAGAACGTTCCCTGAACGTTAGTTTCGTTCTCTGAAGGTTATTTTTACGTTAGCATGGATGGTTTTCTTAACGTTATCCGAACGTTCCCTGTTGGTTATATTACGTTCTCCTAACGTTCTATTTACGTTCCCTAACGTTCTATTTACGTTCCCCTAACGTTCTATTTGCGTTCCTCTAACGTTGTATTTACGTTCCCTCAACGTTGTATTTACGTTCCCTAACGTTCTATTTACGTTCCCTCAACGTTATATTTAGTTCCCTTTTAGTTTTATTTTAGTTCCCTTTTAGATATAATTAAACTCCTTGACAGTATTAAAATCAATTAAGCGTTTATTTATCATTAAAATGGACACGAATTATATAATAGATTATAACATGTTATAAAATCATAAACTCATAAAATTATACAAACATAAAAATAAAATATAGAAGACTGAAAGCACATGCGTAAAAAACTTATAAATAAACATTGTAATGTATTTTTTTTGCATGGGTAGAACATATTAATACAATATCATAAAATATCAAAAAAAGACTATCATGTTAATGTATTATTTTTGATGAGTGTTTGTGTCAGAAAATATGTTTTGGAAAATATTTAATGATCCTTCCGACAGTTGTCCACGTTCCTCTTTCTTCCATCAAGGGAATTTTTAAGGGTAATCTTTCGTTTACTCCATGTTGAAGGAATGCTCCCTCATTGGTCTGAAACATAGTTTTCAACATTTTAAATTTGTGGAAAACCCATAAAGTCAGGTTCGTTTAGAAATATATTTTTTATAACAGATGGAGCTGGAATAAATAAATCGGGATCAACAAGAAAAGACAATTCATCCACAAAACTTTCATTATTCAGGGGAAATTTCAGATACTAAATAGTCTCTTGTGTATAAAACTTTAATTTTACACATGATTTACAATAGAAAATTGCAAATAATAAAACAGAAAGACATATACTCGACTCTTTCAGATATTTATTGAAGTGATGCAGCCTCATATATTATAATATTTGTCATCTTCTATTGTAAATGGGGTAGAAAATTATAAGAAAGTTTAAAATTTTATACATAAGGCAAACTATTTTTTCTGAAACGATTCCCTATATAGACTAAAAGTTTTATGGATGCATCTTTGGTCATTGATACCGATTTATTTAACCCCGGAATGGAGCTATTTTATATTCTCTTTCGTAAAATTTGAGAAAGTTCCTGAACGTTAGTAGGGTAACCAAAAGCGAACGTTAGTTTCGTTAGTTATGGGAACGTTCCCCGAACGGTTTTTTTGTTAGTTTTTATGTAACCATGAAGGGAACGTTATTGAAACGTTCGTTTTTGGTTAGGTTCGAACCTAACCTTTAAGGAACCAAAAACTAACGTTAGAATAACGTTATTTGTTGCTTAGGTGGTATGTTAGGGCACTTACTTCACGACTGATCGCCACGAGAGTCCTATCAGAAGGAAGCAGGTCTTAAATACACACGATGTAGAGAGCTCATGGAAAAGGGCTGCACTTTGAATGTGAACGGAGTTCATTGGACCTCAAATATAGTTTGCATCATTACACACTTATTTAAAGTTTTATTGTTTTATCTCTATTTGTATACTCTCTTTGCATCCTTGCCTCGAAGAACTAAATACACTAAGTTAATTTGATCTCCACATTGCTTCTATTTCTATTTGAGACCCATGGTCAAGAATATCGTTTTCCTATTAACAAAATTTAAGACAATACCAAAGTAAAGACAAAAAGAAAAATGATTGGCCTAAATACAATTTTTTAAAGAAATTTATCATCAATTATGAATATATAACAGAATAAAAAGTGTATTTTATTAACTATAACAAAAAAAAAGCAACGTTGTGTTCTTCGACATTGTTGTTATAAGCATGTGATCCTATTCCTATAATTATCAAATATTACATGGAACATCAAATCATTTTAAAATAGCTTCTTCGGTATCAAACCTTATTAATTTATCGTTTCTTTTTTATTTAGTAAAAAGAATAACTTATCTTTTGAAACCATAATATGAGTATTTCATTTTTTTATTCACGTTAATCTTTTTATATAATGTGTATAATTGTTTGTCGACAATGCTCTTATTACTTCCTTTTGAAACGCCTTGTGATTATATTTTCATTACATAACACATATATCGTGCATATTAATTATCCTCCCTTCCGGCTGCAATTGATCCTTGACGCTCTCAGGATCCCCGCCGTACTCCGGATTCTTACCACTCTGAATCTCCAAAGTACTGTCGGGATCCGCAACTGACTGATATAATAACCCTATCGGGAGGAAGCAGCTCTCGAACCCACGTGATATATGGAGCTCAGAGAGGAGGTGGACGGAGTTCATGGACCACTAATTTCGTTTGCATAATTTATTTCTTTCTCACTCTTATTTAAAGATTTGTTGTTGTTTTCTCTATCTATATACTATGTTTACATCCTTGTCTCGAGAAAATAAATTAACTCAATTAATTTGATCTCCACATTGCTTCTTCATTCTGTTTGAGATCCATGATCTACTAAAATCCATACGAGACTTCTTTATACACACAAATATAGAGGATAGACAAATGATTATAACTTAATTATATTATTTTTTCAATCCGATTCATGTTCATGATGTGGGAGACAACGAGAAAGAGCATTTGGCCTATTAAAGAAGTTAATGACGATAAATATAAAGACAAAAAAATTGGCTTAAATACTACAACTTAAAAAGTATAATCATTAATGGCCAACTAAAACCCATACCCAAGGTTTTTTATACACACACCGAAGGGTGGTTCATTAACCAATACTTGATTCTTCTTACGTTATTTTTGAGGATGATTACTTGATTATTTTTATGAAACTTAAGGAAATCTATCATGCCTCTTTAAGACCTTAATTGCAGCTATGATGAATCCAGGATAGAAGACTCTCATTAATATCTTCATCACTTCATCGAACGTTTACTAAAATCGATAAAAGCGTCGACCATCACATGAAGTTTGTTCTAAATGACCATAATTATTTTTACATTTTTAAACATACTTTTTCTTATCCTTTTTGTTTTTCTGATATTAATGATTTAAAAAAATATCTGTAATTCAAATTATCAAAATAGATCTTCATTGTTTGTTGATGATGAGAAATAAAGAATTAACCAAAAAAAAAACTTTTAAAAAAATATATAAATTCCTTTTGAATTTCAGACCCTTAAAAAGAATACAAACTTCTTGCTGCATTAACTAAGTAATTGATCTTGTTGGATCTATCATAATCGTCCATTTGTTGTATTAATCTATCATTTATATATATGGGAATCCGGAGTACTGTAGGGATCCAGGATCTGATAGGACTCTCATGGCGATCAGTCGTGGAGTAAGTGCCCTAAAATACGAAGAACTGTATGGATCCCGAGAGTGCCTTGGGGATCCAGACCGGTGAGAATCCAGAGTACTGTAGGGATCCGGAGTGCATCAAGGATCTATTGTAGCCAGGGAAGAAATGTCGTCCAGCAAAGATGATCCGAGAAGTCCGTAATTGAGAATCCTTCGTCGGAAGGAGGCCTCCTTCTCCGCATTAACATAACAAAGTCCTGAGCTTATTATTATTTCTTAAGTTATGTTTATTCTTCACGAAACCTACCTTATCTTACCGTTGCTTAATGTCAGTGGTGGGCACTTCCGCTCATTATTCCGCTCGTCCGCTCTTCCGCTCTGAGCGGAGGAGAAATGGTGAGCGGAATGCAAAGAGCGGATCATCTTTGTGAGAAGTGAGCGGAATGTGGTGAGCGGACCCTCTAAAATTAACTTCCGCTCATCCGCTCACATAAAAAAGTTTCCGTTATTAAACAGGATTACTCATAGAAAAAAGACTACTTTTTCCCCCTTTTTGCTCTAAATGTAATGCCGCTAACGTGGCATGGACTAAAAAGGTGCGCCAGAAATTGTTTATTCTTGTCTAGACGTGGCAGCAGTGTTGCCACGCGTAGCCACTCAGTTCACGTCGTGCAGTTATTGTGTATACGCAGAGAGAATAAGTGACAATCGGTCCTTTCTTAATATATAAGATGGTACCCCCGTCATATCAAAGAGGTTGCGTTCATGGTCCCATATAGAATTTCATTTTATATTCAGAGAAGAGAGAGAAAAGTTACATTAATATAATATAACATTTTTTCTTTCTTTTCTAAATATAAAAGAGATAAATTATCTTTGTTATAATTATTAAATAATTATTACATGTAGTATGATTAAAAATCCATCTGAAAAAATGACGTCATAACACATATGTTGATGATGTCATTAAATGGCTATATGGGACCCTACTTAGTACCAGCTTAGTACTTACTCGGCGTACAAGTTTTGTCTCTCTCTGTCACTCTCTTATTCTCTCTGTGTATACGTTTGTGTTCGTGTGTGTTCATTGTCTGACGGTCACTCTGAGTCAGTATACTTTACATACTTTTCGTTTTTTCTGCAGCGCATCCGGTAAGACATTAATTTAAACTTAACTTAAGCAAAATATGTATAATTTTAATTTTATTCAATGAAAATAAACGACAACTAATTAAATTATTCTTTTTCAGAAAGTTTCTGTGTTTGTGGAGGAGGACGTGACCATAATGAAGGAGTACGTCACAGCCATGGAGCCAGTGGCCGCATGCCTGGACAGGTGAAGGCGTACATGGGCATGTTCCTCCCCAGCCTGTTCATCATGAAGCTCAAGCTTGAGAAGCTTCAGTCAGATGGGAACCTTAGGTAATTTAATCATTTGAATGTATAAACAATAAATGCAAAAATCAGAATGCTGAAGAATTTTTTTTTAATTTCATATTTTTAAACAATTATGGTTGAAAAATTGCCGTTAAATGTTAATTTATAGCCGTTCAGTGTTTAATGAAATAAATTAAAGAATCTTTATAAAATTTAATTATTAATTATAAATAATTATTATTTTCAGTCACGCCAAACCCTTAGTGGACGCTCTGCTGGACCACAATGGCAGGCAGGGGTTCAAGGCCAGGTTTGGTCATCTCTTTGAGGATGATGATCTCTTGATGGCCACGACCCTGCATCCCCACTACAAGCTGGTGGCAGTCAAGAACATGACCAAGTCCAGGGCCCAGACTGACACCATCCAGCGGCGCCTGGTGGAGGAGCTAGCGGCCAAGTCTGGAGTGGAGGAGAGCCAGCTGGAGGAGAGGGAAGCATTTGTGGAAGATGATCCGTTCCTGCAGGTATGTTCACCCAAATTTTTACAGCAGTCTTCTTAATTTCAATTTTAAATTATAATAATAAATTACCGTTAAATGTTAATTTCGTAACTTAGACTAATTACAATTGTTAAATGTTAATTTCGTAACTCAGACTAATTACAATTAAAATGAATTATTGATAACAATATTATAATATTATTGAACGTTTCAGGCCTTGAGGCAGCATGACATGGATCAGATGGAGGCCAGCCAGGAGGATGCTAGCAAGAAGATCCTGAATGACATCCAGGCCTGGAACAGGAGGCCCATCAAGGCCTCCATGGAGGTGACAAGGGACATGTTCCCCCAGAACCACAGGGAGGCCTGGATGGAGCTTTTCATCAAGTACAACACGCCGCTCCCCAGCTCTGCTGCGGTGGAGCGGCTGTTCAGTATGGCCTCTGACGTGCTGAGGGCCAAGAGGTCGTCCCTCACGGCCGAAAACTTTGAGAACTTCATTTTCATGAAGGGGAACATGGACATCATACAGCAGCACATCATGTCCCTCAAAATCCAGGAGAAGGAGAGAAGTAGTGATTTTTGTGACTGTTTCTTTTCTTTTTTAAAGATTGTTTGTCAATAGGTAATATTTTATAATTTCATTAAACGGTTTATTACCTAATTATTTAGCCATTCTAGTTTTTATTTTTAATATTTAGTAGTTATTACTTATTTGAAGATATTACTTAGATAAATAGCCTAAATAGGTGTTTCTTATTATTAATTATTTATAAATATTAATAATTAGTTATAATAATTTTAATAACTAAATAATATTAATATTTATGAACAATTACTTACAAGAAACACCTATTTTAGGCTATTGTATAAGCTTGGAGCGGACTTTATAGTAAAAAATGGTGATCGGACCTAAAAATTAGTAGCGGACCTATTCCGCCAACCTAAGCGGAAGAGCGGAATGAAGTGAGCGGAACAGCAGTACTCAAAAATGAGCGAATGAGCGGGAGCGGATCAGTTGCCCAAAGTGAGCGGACGAGCGGTGCGGAACAGCAAAAAAGTGAGCGGTGCCACCACTGGGTAACATATCTATGGCTAATATTTTGAGGCAAGTATTGAACCTTGCATCAAACAATTAAGTTTTTTAAGCTTAGAAAATCCCTGTCATCTAACATCAGAATAAAAAATACAAAAACGTTACTTGATAAAATAATGATGTGAGTATTTTTCAAAAAAAGGAGAGGGGAAAAAATAATATTATCCAGTAAATCCTGATTAAGTTCCTCTCCTTATAACTACAAATATATATGTATTTATTTTTTTTTTTCCCTTTTCTTACTTTAAAATAACTAATCGTCTCTTTTAAGATACTTACCAATACGCAGCGAGGCAAATATGAAGAAATATGCCCTTTGAAAATGATCTTATATTTTTTTTAGATTATATGCAAAAATATTTTAGGACTTTTGCACTAAAAGTGTAAGGAAATATATATACTTTATACTACATATATTTACTTCTAATGAAAGAACACCTACTTAAAAAGCCGCCTATGTGAGCTAAGAGGCAAATGCTCTCCTCCGTAAGACCTTCTTCATGATTTGGAGGAAAATCAACATTTCAAACTTTGCGTGCGAAACTATTTTCATAATGTTTTCGTATTCATGAGTTACATGTCAAATATTTATATCATAGAGCTTCTCCCTTCTCTTTCTCCATACTTCGGAGCGCGTTCACCTGTGTCTCCTGTGAGAAAAGGGTGAAGAGTTTGAAATATTCAAACTGGTTGATAAGATTGGTGAACCTAAGCTTGGGGCAATACAAAAACAAACATGTAGCAGTATGACTACTCAATCACGTCACTGGAGAACGATATATTATATATATATATATATATATATATATATATATATCTATATATATATATATATATATATATATCTATATATATATATATATATATATATATATATATAAATATATATATAATATATATATATATATATAATATATAAATATATAATAAATATATATATCATCTATTAGTGACTAAAATATAAATATTATATATCGTTCTCAGGGACGTAATTGAGTAGATACTGCTAGGACTACATGTTGTTTTTGTATTGCCCAGGACCTTATTATACAGACCTTGGGTGAACCGTGGAGTTAATTTATGACGTCATATGGTGCCGGACATTTATTCCACAGACCTAATTTTTTTTGCGAGGGCTTCATTTCGTATTTTATTATTTAAAAACCAATTATGTTGTAAAAAGTCTCCCTAGAGGTTACATTAGATTAATAATTTAGAGCGCCCCCTAGGGAGCAAAAAATAACTAACATTATGCTCAACTCCTATGCTATATATATGTAACATATATACTTATGAAATAATGCTTACCAATAAACTTTTTTGTTTCTCATCCAATTTTAATTTTTTTTTCACATTTGCATAAGTCTTCCCAATTGAGAACAACTATATTAATAAATTTAAAAATTAAAAACAATGCCAAAAATCAAGGTTTTTTGAAAAATCAGTTTTTTGGTTTTTTAAAAATATGAAACACTTGAGAAGCATTTTTTTATAATGTATTGTCAGGCTTTTCAAGCTCCTTCTTATGAACTCAAGTTGAAATCTGTGGGCTCACCAGGCGTGTAGAAAAAAACACTTTTCCATTTTCCAGTTTTTATACCGAAACTCAAAAAATTATAAACTAAAATTCAATTTTTATCAAACACAAAATTATTAGAAATGCAACACTCTATAGATTATTTCATAATTTGATGTGATCAATCCAACAAACAACCCACAAAAGGGCCCCCAAAATTTAGGATTTCAAAAATATTCGCTTCGTCCATGAAATTGGACCTAATATTCAATCTCGGATCTGAGGGTCTTAACGATTATAAATACGTGTAAATTGCATGTTGCCATTTGTTGGACCGGGATAAAATATATATGATAATAATTTAGTTGAGTTAAATAATTTTAGTGTTCCTATAAATATAAGAATAGATGTTTCCCCCCTTATCCACTTTGAAATTATCTGCAGGAGGTCATCCTTGGTGGAGCGGGTGCCATAGCGCTCCGTAGAGGACTCGGGCCCAATGGGGGAGATGGCTTCCACCTGAGGGTGTTGGAAAGTCTTTGCTTAGGTCCCAAGTATGGATTTAGAGTGACGTGAAGAGTGAGGCCAATGTAGGCGAGGGCGTTGTGGTGTTCGGTCCGCCTTCTTGAGTGTGTGAGGGATGGAGTCTCTCCCCAGTTCCATGCAAGGTCGCTTTTGTGGTATCTTCATGGCATGTCCGGCAGCTACTGTTGAAATGTTGCTCTGTTTCAGGATGAGTGGATGTAGGGCAGGTGGCCCCCGCTGCATCTTTTCATATACTTAATAAAAGGTGAATTTTGCAAACGAAAACGTAAGTAATTCATTTTTCTGCTCCAAAAAACGATGGATTCACTTGACTAGGAGACTCCCCGATAGAATAGGCTAGTAGGTAGACAGGACAAGGGCAATGACTCTCTCTCTCTCACGGGAGTCCATTCATCCCTCCTTCTGGGGTGTCCGACACGTCATATTCTTTGATGCAGACGGAATAAGACAGCCAACCAGCCTTAAGGAATGGGGGGGGGGGGTAATGTCCTTCAGGGTCTGTCTGTCTGTCTCCGACACATCATCCTCTTTGATGCAAAGATTCAAAATTCCAAATGTTATATGCTTATCGAAAGTGCCTTGAGATATTTCAAAAGCGGACTTAAAAAATCAATGTATTTCTTATAAAATTCCATAGGAAATCCATCAGGTCTAGGTGCCTTTTTCTTTTTTTTATAAAAATGTATAAAGTTCCTAATCTCTCCTTCAGAAATTTCTTGTTCGGTTGTTTGCTATGGTTGTTGATGATACTTGTGGAATGTCTTCACTGCTGGATCCGAACTTGAACAGACGCTTTACAGAGACCATCAACCGTTTCACACTCACATGTTTCACAGGCATTTTCCTTCGTTTCTTTACATCAACGGCATTTGAAGATTTTGTTATTTTTTTGTTATTTCGTTACACATATCTCTCTCCTTATCAAATTTTACCCCATCATTAACTAATATATTGATACTCTTCTTCGACGTCCAGTTTCCCTCAAGACTTCCTTCACACGAAAACGTTGTATATTTATTTTTCTTCGTCTCTGTGGGTATTAAAGTGTTTTTGTCTGGTAAGAGAATCACATTTGAGCATTTTCTGCTTCTCTTCTCGACTCTTCTTGGTCCCCAATTTAATATATTCCCTCCTACAAAAGTCCTGTAGTAGTTTGAGGGCATGGGCTGCTGTTTTTATAGCATTGAATCGGAATTGTTTTTATATCCGAAATTTTTTCTTTAATTCTTTCGTCTGTCTCAATATCTTTCAAAAGTCGAACATTTAATTTCCAATATTTTTTTGTGTTTTTTGAAGGCTTACACTAATTTTATGGTTTATGATCCTATCGATTCGGTACCAAACTTTATATTTATTTATATAAGGAGCCAAACGTGCCGATAAAATATATGGTATAGTCAAGTCTTGCGCTTTTAACTATATTTGACTTGCATTAAAAAAAATCAGGTCGTTCATTTATTCTTGTGGCAGGATCGATTAAACCTTTTCTTTCCATAATCTCCTGAACTTGCAAGCTGCTATTAATATTTTCGTTAATGTAGTTTTTTGGGTCCCTCGCTTGATCCAAAACAAAGTTCATGTCTCCAAGCACTACAAATCCAGATCATTCACTTCATCAGAATCCATGTACTTAGACTCAAGTGTCTCAAAAAGGCTGGGTCATCGTTATTTGGCCCATAGACAGAAATTATTCTTAAGGGCTGGCTACCAAAGGTCAAGTCAATAACTGCATAATTTCCATTATCGTCGATTTTACGTAGTTTAGCATCGTAAATTTTCTTGAGTATTACCAAGATACCCCTTGAGGGATGGTTGCCTATTTTCTTTATAGCTGGAGTTTGGAATATACCGTAATCGTTTGAATTAGATGCCGTAAATCTACCAATGTTAGCCTTGTGTCGCATATAGACAAGATACATGGACAGTCTTTTAAAAAGTGTTCTACCTCATGTTTTCGTTTCTTTTGGTCAATCGAATTTACGTTAGCTGATGTTATTTTTGTAATACATATACATTAACTGATTTTTTGACAAATTGGTTCGATAGAATTGCATCTGTCTGGATATTAAAATGCATTATAATTAGTTTGTCGAATCTAGAGACTTTTCAATGATACTTATTAGCATTGTCTATCCACACTCGAGATTCGAACTAGTGTCCTCAATATTGAGATTTGAACATGCCTTGACGCACTGAGCTATTGCACTACCTTATTTTTTGTTTATGAAACAGTGTCTTTGTTTTAATAGTATGGGTACGCTGGAATATATACAATTAGGTATTAGTATGGTCCATGTAATATAATATATTTTTTTTTTATTAAATACTTGCCTATAATTGCAATTTACAAAATTGAAATGCAATAAACACCTTCCATTCCAAGAGAAACCGAACTTTTTTGATAATATAGTGCCACTAGTGTTATCTGTTGAAATATTTTACACATACATATTTAGTCCCTCATCGACAACTAGTGTAATGTTATGACATTAAGATGCATACAACTTCAAGAGCTTCTATTGTCCCTATATTTTGTACATCGGTCAGAAAATGACAAAGAGTTGCCATTAATTTTTGTGTTAAACTTTGTAAAACTTTATTACAAAATAGCAAATTCTAGAAACTACAGATGGTAGTAATCGTTTATCCCGTACGCAAATTTACAAGTTGTTTGGACAATCAAATCAGGTAGAGAGACGCTGGATGATAAAAAGATTATCCTAACCTGATTTTCGGATAAAATTTCGAAAAAGTGGGTGAATTCATCGAAATAACAAAAAAAACTCAAGGGAGTGTGATAGCCGTGTGCATTAAGGCGTGTTCAACTCTCAATGTTGGGGCGCAGGTTCGAATCCCGAGAGAGGATTTATATCCAGTCGGATTCTGCAATTCTATCGAGTTATTTAGGCAAAAAAACTTTGGGGAAAGTTAATGAAATAGACTCAGGCATTCATCAAGCAACTGCATACCTCATTTTGTCCGCCGTTTTAAGTCTTAAGGATATTAATTCGCGGTTTCTACCACACAACTCACGAAAGTCCAAAATGCACCATCCTAATTAATGTCGGAGTCAAAGAAAGCTTAGGATATTATGACGACAAATGGGAAGAAATAACCGTTGGTCCAAATCCCTGATGGTGTAAAGTTAAATAATTTTGGTTATTTGGAATTCTTGAAGACTGATCCATGTCTTGAATCAAGGAAATGTTTGTGGGAATGCCAATTTGCTTCCATTAAGGTAGTTTGGCTGCTCACAAAGCGTGCATACAAATTGAACAGCTTCTATAGGAATGACTAATCCTTTTTATCCACCGGATTCCTATCACATGGGCTTTATTATCTACGACAGTGATTCTCCACCTTTTAAAGTTGCGACCCTCTTATAAAATGTTCAAAAGGCTCGCACCTTCCTACCTCGTAGCCTAATAAAATGTCTGTCTGAGACGATTGGCAATCCTCCAAGATAATCTCGGGACCCCAAGGTTGAGAATGATGGATCTAAGGGATGGTAGAGAAGAAGGGCAAAGCATCTCGAGAGCCGGAGGATACAAACTCATTGTTACAACTGGGGTTGCATGGACCAAGATTTCAAGGAATCGGGCGTACTGCCAGCAACAACTTTGACAACCAGTTCAAAGTTTTAAGTCGGTGAAAAAGTACAAATATAAATATATTTATTTTTAATTATAACTTATTAAAGAAAATTTTAATAAAACTTGGCTATGTGAGAAAAATAGTTGTAATTTTCTTTGGGACGGACCCTGTATGTAACGAAAAGTATTAATGACATTAATTAGGGCTTATTAAAGCTTTAACCCTTTCCACGCCAACGTGCCCATTTTGGGAACATACTTTCAAGTGTTCTGCATCGCATGATATTCAATAAAAACAAAATTGAATGAGTTTATATTATAAATTAAAGCTTAGAAAACAAAATATTTTTTGTTAATAAACGAAAAACTGATTTTAATACTAGTTTCAATACTCAATACTCAACATGAAACCTCACTTCCTAAATTATCTAAAGAACATTGAAGTAAACTCAAATGTTTTCTAATACAGTTACCTCATATATTGAACATTAATTATCGTTGTGAAAATAAGTAAAAATAGTAGTAGTTAATGCAATTATTTAAATGGATGTGATGAATGAGATCGAAAAAAATCCTGGTATGACGTCATATTTTTAAAATCCTAAAGCGACATCTGCTGGACAAAAGAAAAAGAGACTCAATGAAAATCTTTCCAAGCTATCTGCCCCGATGCGCTACTTTACTTTAAAGCTTTAGAGCTTATTCCTTTTCAAATTAGTAGCTACCCTGTCCTTATTCAAATAAAAAATATCTTAAATGGTTCCAAAAATACATTATCTTTCAAAAGTATGCAGATGCGTCAAACAAAACGAATATATTGATTTTTTATTTCTCCACGGTAAGATATTTATTCAGCTTGAATGTATATATAACAACAATAAACATAAAACTGAATATAAAATAGGAAAATGTGTTAAAAATACATAACATAAATAAACATTTTATTTTAAAATTATTTTCCTACTAAAAGACCTAAATATCTATAAATAAAAATACAATAAAAAAGTGATCAATTCAAAAGAGACTTTAAAAAGCAATAGTCATTTTTAAATAGATATTATTTAAACTGAAAAAATTGAATATAAAAACAGTCCTATGCTTCGACAGTGAGTTTGTTGTGAAGTTTTTAAATCCTCTTCAACGCTTGGAGATGTCGGGCAGAGTTCGAAGGGAAATAGCGTATTATCCTAAACGCATATGTCCAGGGATCATCACCGAAATCGGGGATCTTAATTTCTAGGGCACATTATCTCGCTGCCGCGGATATTATAATTGCTCTTAAGTTAGTAACATCCACACACTTACCATAGGTCAATTTTTGTCCTATACATATAAGATTTAAAGTTCCTAATAACTGATAAAATAGCTTTCTGGAGAGTTACATTCCTTCTGGAGAGTTACATTCAAAATGTTTAAATTACATAAGCTTTCAAAAATTCTAGCCCAAAAATTCGAAATGAAAACATAATTTAGCTCTAAAAATGACCTCAAAATAATTAACATGGGGCAATCGAAAAAAGCATGAAGAGTATCATTGTATAATTTACCACAATTTTTAAATGGACTGAAAAGCGTAGAAGATTTGCAGAGATTAAAAATTATGATGTAAAATGTCGACTGTAATAAACTTCTAAAAGAGAATGTCTAATCATCCGATCCCAAGAGGACGGGAGGCCAATAGCTTTTTGTATAATACTTTGTTCGCGTCTGATTATTCCTATCTTGTGCAAATAAACTTCATGCACCATGGAGTTAAAGGAATATGATTGAGAGCACTTTTTCTTAGGGGAAACATAAACCTTCCTGTATTAAAAGCTGATTCTCTTTTCAAGTCGTGAATAGTAAAAGTGTTTGTTTGAATGTCTATGTTTTACAGTTCTTGTGGAGTAGGTAAGTTCCTGAAGCAAGGAACCTTATTAAATTTTTGGCGTATAATATCTATGATACTGTTGAAATCGAAATACGGTATTAATTTCCAAAAAACTCTTTGAGCTGCACCCCATTCACTAGAGAAACAGATTAAATATTATTGGATAAAGAAGTGCCCAACATAAGATTTTTAAAACACAAGAACCACCGACAAAACCTCTCCATTCTTTGTCAGGTTTAACTAAAATGTCTTTAAAACCCTTACATAAAGCCTCAGTAAAATATTTTTTAATTAGGCAAGCCCTCCTCCGAATTGAGAACGTGGCCTTTTCATAGCAGGAAGAAATCTTGGATGAAATAAGTTTCTAAGCCAACTTTCCTCTTCCTTGATTGCCTTTTCGACGACTGAAGGAACGGATGTTGCTATGGATTCTAGGGCAATCACCCCCCAGACAATCCCCCCCAGACTAGCACCCCCGACAATCACCCCCCGGCATTTACCCCCCGTTAGTAATATTTCTTATCTCTGAAAGTCCACTTATAAAGTTAACTATGTTTTCTAACTATTAACAAAGGTGACGTCACTGGTTAGCACGCAGTCCCAGTTCTTTAGAATTGGAATCCATAGAAATTAAACATGCATAATTTTGCAAAAATCGTATCTTAGACCTTATATCTTGGATATCTATGTACAACTAGACAATCATACTGTTTGTAACCTATCAATTCAAGATATCTTATTTATCTCATATGGGTCCTAATCTATTTTCTAAGATTTCGTCAAGGAACCACTTGTCCTAAATGGAAGACTATGATCAAAACTCATCAACTTAAATAAGTTGACATATAATTTTATTCTCAATTTATTATATTCATTTCTTCACCCCCGAGAACGTGTTCCTGTGGCTTTTTTAAAATAACTAAGTACCCAGTGATGTCACCTTTGTTAACAGCAAGAAAACATAGTTAACTTCATAAGTGGACTTTAAGAGATAAGAAATATTACTAGCGGGGGGTAAATGCCCGGGGGTGATTGGCACGGGGGTTGGCACGGGGGGCTGCTAGTCCGGGGGGAGATTGTCTGGGGGGTGGTTGTCCTGTTACGGTTGCTATGTATAGCATTTGTGGAATAGCTTGAGTATTATATCGCACCACACGGTCATGAAGACTTGGGTTCTGCCAGTTTTTTACAAAGTTTTTGTGCTTTTATGAGCCGATGATTCCAATTTGAGACTGCAGCTTCCGTTTTCTCCCATACAATACCTAAGATATTGATTTGGTCAACAACTTTACAGCCCCCTATAGTTGTATTTGAAAGTGGGACCAATACCAACGGGGAAAATAGAGACTTTTTTCGGATTAGTTCTCAAGCCTGACGCTATCGAGAACTTATCAAAGGAGGTAAGCAGTATTATAATTCTTTTTTTTATTGGGTAACAGAGTTACCCTCCACCATCAACGTAATATCATCAGCATATAAATCCATTAAGTGTTTTTTTTCCTCCGAAACAAACACCAAAACCACCATACTTTCGAGTTAGAGATCGGCATAATTCTTCAAGGGCATAATGAAAAGTAGAGGAGACACAGGACATCCTTGACGACAACTCCTACCTAGCAAAATAGGCTTACTATACTCTCCACCTATACAGAAAGTAGATGAACCATTCAGGGCATGAATAGGGTTGAAACCCCGCTTAGGGAGATATTTCCTAACGGCTTTGAGCACAAAACCGTGGTGTATAGAATCAAATGCCTTACTAAAATCAATGACAATGTTAGCTCCAAACTTTCTACTATCTCTTGTTGAATCTATTGCTGTCTGTACATTTCTTGAAATATCAGAGATATTCTATCACGTAGAAAACCTTTTTGCTCAGATCTTATTTTTTCATTCAAATGGACTGTATTTCCTTCTCCAAAACACCTGCTAAAATCTGATAAGCCACATTTAATATAGTTAAGGTCTCCAATGTTAATAAGGGTACCATCTCCCTTTTTTGGTATTTGGGTACTAGTTGAGATTTGACACGTTTGAGAACCAATACATCCTTCAAAATGGAATTGACCAAACCATTTGGCATGCCAATCTCATTAAAAAGGTTTCTAATGATTAAACGACAGTCTTTAATTTTTGAACTTGAGCTTCGTCCGTTGCAGTTGATGGTCGCCTAGAATGATCTTCGTCTCCAATACGTTCTCGGCCTTCATGGAAGTCTTTGTACCACTTATAAACATTTTTTACATAAACTTATTACCAAATGCATTCTACAGCATCTGCAACGATTCTGACATAGAAATTTGATGCCACAAACAAAATTTAATGCAAATTATTTGCTCAACATATGTAGGCATGACAAAAAACGAAAATTCACTTTTATCGCTCGCAATGCATACTTCAAAAACTAATGGCTATTATGATGTGTTACTTCTCTTGGATGTGAAAAACCGTTCTACTAAACTATAAAATATTCTCCAAATCCATGCAACTGGGGTTTTAAAATGCAATGTCACCTTACTTTTTGGACTGAGTAGTATATCTTAGTTGCCATAACTCATTGCTTCTTAACTGTCTTAAACTGAGTATTACGAATAATAAACAAACAACGTTCTTTAATCAAAGGGAAACATGCCCCTTACGTGTAATGCTGGCATTACTCAATCATACCTCTTGCGACAATTTATACCCAAGAAATGGAACATATTTCTCTCTAGGTTGTAATTTGTCACATAACTGAAAGAACTTAATACCCATAAAGCAATACTTTTTTCTAAACAAATTCTTGATAACCAATTCAGCAATCCCCCCCCCCCCCCGTCTTTGTCTTAATTCCTGTTTATTATTGTTAGTCATATTTGTTCTGCAAATGCTAATAATAAATAAATAAAAATATATATATTGAACTCTGACATGTTATTTAGTATATCAAATCTAAACTTGTCATCAGCTGTCATGCCATTGTTGTACAAAATATACGGATAAAAAAAGGAAAAGTGGATCTAGGATATATGCCGCAATAAAATTGATCACCGATGCGTTTGTTTTGGGGCCTCTAAGAAGAAGCCGCCTAGGGGTAGTTGACTATCTTAATTCCTCCCTTCCTTATGTCGTAAACTGTCCCATGCAAACATTGCTATTATTTTTTTAAAGAAGAGAAGCCTAAGTATGCAGTTAATATTATGGCTTATATTATAATTATAACTAATAAGAGAGGCTATCTCCAAAGGCAAATTTGACTCCTCTGTCACTAAAGGAAAACTAATTTTAATACCAAGACTGGAAAAGATCCGCACTTTATTGAGAATTTGCGTCCTCTAACTATGCTCAACGCAGCCTATAAAATTTTCAGCGGAATTCTCGCTAAAAGGCTACAAAGAGTTCTTCCTAACACTATCCATCCATCACAGAAAGGTTTTGTGCAAGGCAGACATATGGCTGACGTGGTCCGTAACATTAAAGATGCAATTTCGGAAGCACAGAAACAATCGCTTGATATTTGCTGTCATGAGCATCCGATTTTAAAAAGCTTTTGACAGTGTATCACACGATTGGATTATAAGTAACCTTATTATGCAGGGCTTCGGTAACAAGTTATAAGTATGATATATGTTTGTCTAAACAACCTTAATTCCTCGTATCTTAATAGTGGAAAAGTGTTCCAAATAAATAGGGGATGCCGTCAAGGTGATCCCATTTCGCCGGCACTCTTCATTTTAGCTTTAAATCCTTTATTAGAAGAAATAAATTGTTCGAAACAGGTGAAGGTATTGAAATAGGTAATTTTTGCGATGAAAGTTGGTGCTTTTGCGGACGATATCACAATGACGTATGCCGGGGACCAGAAAGAAATCGAGCGCTCCATCAATCAAACCTTCCATATCATTAGCACCAACAGTGAGTTGTCTGGACTGGCAATAAACTTGAGTAAGACTCAACTCATTTCAAATTTCAATATTAAGAGTATTGCCTCTGATATAAAACATCTTTTCAATTGAAGGTGCTGGGATCCTTTTTAACACTTGATGATGGCGATATGTCGAGAATGAGAAAAAGATTGAAACTACCATAAAGAAGGCCGCGGATGGACTAACATCATTGGTGGGAAGAATTTGATTGCAAGAATTTTAATATGGAATACTTTTATTCTCCCCAAAGTTGTACATATTTTAAAATTGACACCCTTTTCAATGGTTTTAGCAGGGAAAGTACATCAACTATGTGAATATTTTTTGTTTCCTTATGGCAGATGCAAACTAATTTCCTGGAATCGGCTAGTGTGCCCCAAAAAAAGGGGAGGACTGGGTCTTATAGATTTTCAGAGCTTTTGGAAAGCAATACTATTTTCCTGGATTAAAAGAATATTAGAAAAGGGCTCAGTATGGTCGGAAATAATTGAGTCTGATATGCTGAAAGCACGGACAGAGGTTGTCGAGAATATAAAAGAAACGGCCCCGAAGCAGTCTTCGAGATAGCTCGGAAAAATAATTATTTTTGGCACGAAAATATTAATAGCAACCTGG
The DNA here is from genome assembly GCA_013387185.1 of Caligus rogercresseyi. Lineage (NCBI taxonomy): Eukaryota > Metazoa > Arthropoda > Copepoda > Siphonostomatoida > Caligidae > Caligus > Caligus rogercresseyi. The sequence goes on from CP045891.1 coordinate 3,479,821, forward strand.
GTCTAATCAATATTTTACTGGAGAAGATGGAATGGCAAGAGCCTACCTCTGGGAATAGTAGACTTTGTTTTTTAGCGAGAACTTCCATAAAAAGAAATTGAATTATTTGGGAGAGATTTTTAACCATAATATTATTCTGACTCCAAATGAAATTTTAGAACAAAAGGGTATTTTACATAATTTGAATTTTAAAAGACGAGTTATTGGGCCACGGGATTGTTTTTACAACTTTATAACTTTTTTTAGTAATAAGTCGCTTAGATTATTTTTGTTAGGGGAAACATTAAAAAAAACGTTTCTGACTCAAATTGATCGAAAATTAATGTTTATGGGAGTGTCCTCATCATCCTTTGATGTTTTCAAATGCCTCAATAATACTCAGTTGATTGCTCCATGTATTGGTTAAAGTACAGGATAGTTTCGAGCACGTTGTCTCTAGGGAGTATACATGGTAAATTCGTACGCTGAAAGGCTATGTTTCTTTTGCAAAGAAAAGACTGAAACGCTAAATCATTTTCTAGTCGAGTGTCCATTTATTTTAAAAATTCTCAGTACATTATCAAACATATTTTACAACAAATTTAAACTTATTTTATGTCCTAAAGAATTTTCATATTTATATTTGGGTCCACATAGTAATGAAGTCAATTTTATTACAACAAAAACACAGTTAATTTTATATAAATTTCGTTCTACAAGATTAGTCCCCCCACATAATATTGTAAAGTATTTTAGTGATTTTTTAAATGTGTCTATGTAATGATGTAAAAAAATTATAATTAACCAATTTGATGGAAAATAAATTGTTGTACTGAGGTACCAAAAAAAATAAAAATAAAATAAGTATCAACTTATGTAAAGTCTTATAAATATGAGTAAGCAAGCTTCATCCGTCCTTTGATGGAGCTACCCAGTTTCTCAATCTTGTTTTTATGTCACGAATTTTTATTCAATATTTGTATATATTGCTATACAGTGTAATACAAACTACACTAAAATGCAAATATAAATAAATAAATAAAGCTCTCTTCAACAGTTGCGTACAAATTTAAATGAACATTATACATTGTTCAAATTACTTTTAAAAAGTGACGACCTAAATATAAATGACAATTCATTCGTTCCTTTAAAAAGCCAATATTTTCTTAAATCCTCTTGGCTGATTTTAAAAATTGAATTGATCTCGATGGTACGAATCAAACGACATTTCCAGCCCATTATCAATCATTTTATGCTGCATTCGGAATCTTAATTTCCAGAGCTGAGTAGCGGGCAGCGGCTCCAATGATTATTGCCTTTAGGTGTGGGTCATATTTTTTGTAACTTCAGACTTTATATTTAAAAGTGCTGTGTCTATAGCTTTGTTGCAAGGTTGGGCATTATATATTATTTTTTTGTTAAGATGTTTATTTATTTGCCCATACCGTATAAAAAATAAGAATGTACTAGAAAGTAGGAGATAAAAAAACACAATCTTAAGACAGTTTCGTTAAAAACAAAACATAATTGAACATTATAATTCAAAATTATGGTCTAAATATAAAACCACAATATAAAATGACTTATTAAAAATTATTCTTATTCAAAATAAAACGTTGATGTCGTCTTATTGTCGATTGATGAGTTTGAGGTATTCCAGAGAATTTGAAGAAATAGCTTTATCAAATCTCCGGCCCATCTCCATGGCGTCGCAGATGAATTGGGAATTTATATTGAGAGGGCTGAATAACGAGCCGCTGCCCCAATCATAATTGTTCTAAGGTCTTCGATTCGAATATAGAGTTATTATGATTTCATGTTGAGCAGTGCAAATTCAACAGCTTTTTGATGAGGAGAGATTTCCTTCTTCTTCTGAATGCTCCAAAAATAATTGTAGATCTAATCACGTTCGAATTCAAGTCCATATTTTCCACAAACGTTTAGATGAGTAAAGTGCTTGATCGTCTTCAGTAGAGGACAATCCACGAAGGCGTGCAATGTATTATTAAATAAAAATCCGTAGTTATTGCAAAGATAATAAAATTTGATGAGGTCTGCTGAGATTTGGAATTGAGCCGCGAATTTGGACTCGTCAGCGGTTCCACAGGTTGAATTATAAATCTTTTTTTCCCATGACGGAGGAAGACTTAGAAGATTTAAAAACTTTCCCGCTATTATTCGTACTTCATTCAATATTTGCTTGTCAAATATTAGTTTTGAAATCCATGGCATAGAAGGGCATATAGTTTTTACAGATATCTGAAGTGGAAACCGAAACCTTCCTCCGCCAAAAGTGGAATCCGATCTGAGGTCATGAAAAGTAAAAATTCCATTCAACAGAACAGTTTCTTCTAAAAGAGAGGGATCGCCAAGTCTATTAATAAAAGGTTGGACATTCTGTTTTGGTGTATTATGTTTACCGAAGTGTCAGAGTGGTAGACAGGTTTGGCTTTCCATATTTTTTTTTGCATCGTCGCAAGAAGAGGAGAGAATTCTTCAAGTTTTTGATTTGTTAAAAGCGTACCCATATGCAACCAAGTATAGTATTTGGAAGACGTATAAACAAGTCGCCATTCTTTATTTGGATGGGCACCCAAATCTTCTATTATTTTCCCATATCACTTCGGAAGTATAAAAGCAAGTAAACATAATCCACCATCAATCCTATTCTTAGGTCGCTTGAGAGAAGGGATATAGTTTCCTGTGGAAGAGGCGTTGCAGCCAAGCATCTTCTTCCGCATTATATTTACGTTTATAAGCAGCAAACAAAATTAGGTTCGATAGACTAATTTTAATGATATAATGCTTATTTATATCCTATCGGATGCAATTCTAACGAACCATATAGGCAAAAAAAAAGTTTATATAAGATTTCAGGTAATTATTTTATTTTTGCACACATTTATTTCAATAAAACGCTTGACTACCATAAGCACTGGGCAATCAGCAAAAACACGGATGGCTGAATTGAAGAAAGCCCTACAATTATTGCAAGGCTAATAAACTCTAAGTAAACAAGCAGAAATATGAAACTGAGCTGTAAACTTGCCACTATCAATTATACCACACGTCGACCGAAAAAATCCTCTGCTTCCATGATTGAGGAAGACCAAGCAAATATAAGAAGCTCTCTGATATAGTTACAAGGACTCTTCACTATGGCTATCATATTTAAAAAACCAAGGCTTGGATGGACTAAAATCATTGCTTGAACGTTCTAAAGCAAACTGAAACCTACCTACATTGAAGAAAGGAGCCGATCTCAGGTCATGGAGTGTAAGAACATTTGAGATAAAGCAATTCTCTCTAATGCAGCAGGATAGCCAAATTTCTTGAGAAAAGGTTATTTTTCCCTATTTTCATAAATTACATCTACAATAGTATCAGAAAAAAATTAGGCAGAACCGTCCATATAATTCTTTGTATTGAACCTAAAAAGGGAGAAAAGGCTTCCAAATTTGGGTTCGTTAAAGGAGTACCCATATGGAACCAATTGTAAAATTCGGAGGATATATAAAATATTCTCCAGTCTTGTCATGTAAAACGCCCATTTCTTCTACGATTCGTAGATAACATTTGGGTAAGATAGAGCCTAACTGACAGAGCTCCACCTCCAGCAATATTTATAGGACGTTTTAAGGGGGGTAGACATGAATTATGAAAAAGAGTACGCAGCCAAGAGTCTTCTTCTATTATTTCTAATTCAGCAATTAACGGGATGGATGTGGCTCTATACATAACCAGTGGAATCACTTGGGTATTATACAGGTCAATCCTTTTCTAATTTCTTTAAGAATTAAGGGAGCGCCATAGAGGTGCAGGTTCGACTCACGAGAGGAGAAGGTCAATTTAGGTCAACCTCGTTGAAGAGATCCTTAAGTTCGATGGACTAGTTTACACGCTAATATGTTTATTTATATTCAGTCGGATTCTGCAATTATATCGAACCAAATAGACGAAAAAATCTCTAAGGAACTCCCTCCAACGGCGAAATAATATGAAGCTAAGTTTTTCGCTCTTCATGACCATACGAAAATATAATATTTGCCTAGAAATAATGGATGAGGTTCCCAGGACTTGTCCATGAGTCCTCGATACAGAAACGGGCGGCATATCAGGCGGCAGTAAATCACTAATCGAAATCATTTTAGTTGTATTGATTCTCTTTTTGCAAAATCATTCGAAACATTGCTCTGTATTTGAATGCAGAATCGTTTGTATGTATTATTATAAATTAAATATAAGAAAGAAGAAGACGAATAAAAAGTTGTTAAGTATTTCAAATATTTGATGAAACACATTTGGATAATAGTTTGGGGAAAGTACTGATTTTTATTATTGAAACCATTAAGAATATAAGTAAATTTAAGTTATTAATTAATAGAAATAAAAATGCCGAGTGTTCGGGCTGAGCAAAAAAGATGCGAATAAAAATCAAGAATCAAAACATGTCTATTTGTATGATTTGCATATTTTTGACATTTCAAGTTTCTGTTGCATATTTTTGCAACATAATTTAAAAAACATTTCTATTTAAAATTTTTATTTTTTACATTTTTCTGGCATATTTTGCTTACTTTTAGCCTCACTGATTGACAAATGTAAAGAAGAAGGTGGAGAGTCGACCAGCATACATTTTATCTTACATAGCACGTGCGCGCACTTCTCTTACTACGGAAATATTTGCCACTGTCACTCTCCCTCTCTCTTCCATACCTACAGCAAACAGCCTCCTTTTTTGGTAAGAAATATTTCATATTTATTCGCATATTTCGTCATTTTTCTGCATATGTGATATGATTTCTTATAATGAAGCAGGGAAATATTTTATCCTTATACGAAAAACAAGCGTTTGCTATTTTATGCAAGATGCTCTACGTTTTTTATGATTTAAAGCCACTGAAAATGCCCTTATAAATATTTAATCATTTTTTAAAAATCACGTTAAAAATTAATTAGCTACTAAGTTTAGTTGGTATGCGTAGCTTTATTATTTCGTAAGCAATAAAATATGAAGGAAAAGAGGGGCAGCAAAATATTGGTTTCTTTGAATGATACAAAGAAGATGTTAGATAAGAACCGATTGATGTGCTATAGTTACCAAGAGCAATAGCTGTTCATCATCTACGGCTAAATAAATTATTCCACAAATTTAGGAATCGATTTCGCATTATATAAAGCTTTTTGAATTTTTTCGAAGGGTTCATATGAAAAAATAAAATCCCTTCTATAGTTTTTATTTAATGGATTTTGCCAGTTGTGTATAAGATGTAAAATTTCTAGGAATAATATAAATACACTCATTGCTAATAAAGTAAAAATATATTTAAAAAGAAAAAGTCGTTTAAATCTCTTCTTCTTCTTTACCCTCAAGCATTATTTAAGAAAATACACACACATTTAGTAGTTTTTATTCTAGATTTTTGGACTTTTAAAGTTCTTTTTTGCTCCAGATTTGCCTAGCACTAGTGATTAAAATATTATGTTTGTTAAACACCTTCATTTCCTCAAGATAAAAATAGAATTTAAAATACTAATTTATGGTTTCTCACTTTATACCGGGTGGAACGCAGAAATTGTTACACTTTGTAGTTTTAACTTTAGCTACTTATATTTTGCAAATATTCATAGTTTAAGGAAAAAGTTTTAACATTTAGTTTTATGGCATATATATTACATCAATTATCGATGTAGCCGCCGTCAGCGATCACAATGGCCTCAAGACGCCTCCTGAAGGCCTGGCAGGTCTTTGTAATGTACTCCTTGGACATGGAGGTCCAGTGCTCATTAACGGAGGCTTTCATGGCCCCCACTTTTGCGTGGCGGATTGTACATGCCTTGGACTGAGGAGAGCTTCACAATGTCGGAAATGGACAGCTTTTATTCTCTAAGTGAGAAGTGGCCTCTCCACCCTCACCAAACTCTCCCCTCCAAGATTTTGACAGACCTCACAATCGTTGTGTGCGAGATCCCCATGTCCTTTGCATGAGCCCTCATTGATTTAAGTGGTTCCGCCTCCAATGCCTTCTTGATGACCTGTTGATCCACTTTGGCCTTGCTACCACTTCAACGTTTCCTCTCGATGTTGTCCTTCTTGCCAATGTGGTACACAAACATTCTGGCTACGCCCAACAACCTCGAAATCTCTGTGTCTTCCCAGCGTGCGGACTTTTACACGGGTGTCTCGTTGTGAAGCCATTTTCTCGTTAACTGATTGAGTGATCAACTTGAAATTTTCACCAGGCACGCTTTTTGTTGTTGCTTTTTGCTATTACCTGCGACTATTTAAAATCGGTCTTAAAAACATCTTAATTTAGAGATTAAAGAGTGTAACAATTTCTGCGTCCCACCCGGTAATACGGAAGGTAATTAAAGAATCAAAGTAGTACTGAAGATATCGTATCATATCATAGCCTTAAAAAGCCCAATTATGTCTTAGGAAATCATAACTATTTCGTGTTATGATGATAATAATAATAATCAGCCTGCTTTCCTAACGTGCATTTTTATGGTAATAAAATTGCCTTCATGTTTTTGGTTTGCGGAGGCAGTAATGCATTTTATATCATAAAAATCCCTCTCAAAGTGTTCAAAATGCATTTCATAAATATGAATGCATTTCTCCTTGAAAAACAGGACAATATAATTAAAGACTATTTAAGAATAATGCCGTTTGATTCTATGCGATTAATAATCTGATTTTGAGAATGCTGTAGCCTTTAACCCTAATACAAACACAAAAAAAAAATACGATCAATATGCAAGGAAATATGCGTTTTATATATAATTACAGTCAAACCTGCCCATAGCCGCGCCTCAAGGGGACCTACAAATATGACTGATTGAGACAGGTGGCCACTTTACACAGAAGGCTGTACTAATACTTTTTCTTCTGCAGGGAAAATTTGACTTGCCACTATGGACTAGTGATCGCTTTTTATATATGCGACCGCTAACTAACCGAAGTAAAGTCGAGAATCTCGGCTATAAATTAAAAAAGGCTCTACGTTGAAAGTATGATCTCCTCCCTTTCACAACGGTCGGGGAATAATACGCTGCCTCAGAGCCAATTGCCGTGTGACGCTCTCACTCTCCTGGCCAAATTAATTGTACTTGACAAAGTCCAAGTTTACTCTTATCTTACATTCCAGGTAAGAATAATGATAACTGACCCCAAATCCTTGATGATAGGTCGAGCTCAGGCTTTAATCAATGACGTGGTCAGATTGCATATTGACAGGAGAATGAAGGACCAAGTGACTGTAAAAGAGCTAATGGACAGATCAGGCTTGAGGAGTCTCAACCATATTGTTGCTCCGTCATCTGGACTACTTGGCATGGAAAATGTTTAGGCCCGATCACCCGCTACATTGACATTTTTTGGACGCCGCCATGGACCAGGTCGGCCAACTTCCATTTCCTGAGGTTCCCTCTTCCAACAACGGTAACATGGCCTGTGGAACGCCTTCATAATATGGAACAGATGTGGTGATCTGCGCGGAGCGTGCCCAACCGATATGGCCAAGAGTTTTAAAATAATTATTATGTTGGACCATTCTCTATAAAGTTTTCATGTATTTTCATAATAATAATAAGAAAAGTTGTGCTTTATAATTATTTTATTTTATTTTATTAAATAAGTTTTATTATTATTTTATATTGAATGCTTTTAGACCAGCTAATCCTAGCGGATTAGTTATGTTTGTAAAAATAATTCGTATGAAATAAATTATTACGCACAACCACACACAGGTTTGAGTTTAGTGATTTAGTACATAATTTGATTAAAAATCTATTTATGTTTGACCCTCTACTAAAATGCTGGAAAATGTGAGCGTCTAAAAGTCTTTGTACAGTTCTGGGTATCATTTTAAGATATTAACCCATTAGAACCTGAGCGTCGATTTTTCGACGTGTTATAAAAGTAAAGAAAAAAGTCGTATATATGCAAAAATGAAACTGTATGAATATGGATATCGTTTTAAGAGTCTTTTACTTGGTAAAGATACATTGTTTATGTTGGTGGCATTTTTTGTCAGTCTAGACAAATAATTTTACAGCGAAGTTGAGCCTCAAAAATTATCCACTCCAAGGTATTGTCTTCTTTGATATTTTTCTTGTTGTCAAGTACTTTCAATAAGTAATATAGGTAATTAAATTATTTTTTAAACATTATTCTTTAAATGTTGTTTACATAATATATTGAATTTGGCATCTTAATTCCTAGAAAAAACGATTTTATTTTCTAACGTCGAAAAATCGACGCTCAGGCTCTACAGACATAGTTTTCAAAGGGAAATGCAAACAAGTCTATATTACGATTTGTAGTACTACGTTTTTATATATAATATTGTTTGATTCTAAAAAAAATATTAATAGGTTTATATTATTTTGTAATAGCTCTTTTTAGATAGGCTACTGAGGATATATTTTCTCTTCTGGAAGACATGGGTGAGTCTGCGGATGTTTTTATAGGCCTTTCAGAAACCTAGGCAACTCTCTGACGAGGATAGCGATAGGTCAGATGACGAGGCAGAAGGCATTTCAGAATTAATAAGTCGATTTTTATTGGAAACCTCTGCTCATTTTAATCTTTTTGAAAATTTGAAAGTGCAACCTGTGAAGAAGCAAGAGCGTAAATCATCTATTATTTGGAGAAATAAATCTGAGATATGTTCAAATATTACAATCTTTTTCCAACAAATCTCCATCTGAAAACGATATGATAGCAAAGAATCCACAAGACTTTTTGGAGCTTTTCTTCATTTCCAAAACGTATTTTTTACAAATGGCCATGCTTCAAAAATTAGATCAGAAGTTTATTTCAGCATGGAAGTTTGAAAAAAATTATATATGTGGACGAAATCATGATCCGTACATTGGAAAGCATTAAACAAAACATTTTATCCGAAGAAAACCCATTGGTTTTGATTCAAAATGTAGGATCATGCTCCAAATGTGGAATACTGGCATTCTTTGAATCTTTATTGTGGCAAAAATTAACTCCAGAAAAATTATGTTAAAAAAACCCTTGGAGGGAACACAGCGATAATTTGATCAAAACGGCAAAGATTCCACTATAAGATGGACTCAGATATATTTCGACAATTTCTTCGCCAGTATTTCCCTCATAAAGGACAACGAAAGATAGTTTTTTATATAATTAGTGGTCCAGTCAACATACATGCCAATTGCTGAAAAACAGGGAACAAATAACGTTTCACACATTCATCAAATATCTGGCAGTACATATTGTAAATATCTTTGTCAAAATCGATTCTAGGGAGCAAAATACTTCGAAAATTAATTATGTATCGAGATATGATGAAAAAATCCATTGGATCATACATTGTGAAGGTACTAACGTATGTTGACACTGTAATCGTTCCTTCGTTCATTTGTTGTAAATGCAATGCAGGCCTTCACCACAGGTGCTTCAAAGAATACCACTTCGTTGTAAAGCAATAATATATAAAATCTAAAAAAAATTGTCAATAAGTTATTTCAAATAAAAAATATGTTATTATGTTTATTTTGTATCATCTATCTATATAGGTATATGTAAGAATTAAAAGAGAAAAGAAAAATATTAACGGAAAAATGTATAGTACCGTTTATTCTTTTTAAACTAATAAAAAATTTGCCTGTAGAGCCTGAGCGTCGATTTTTCGACGTTCAAATTTCTCAGCAATGACTAGTTCAATTTGGTTGAAATTTTGAACAAAGGTTCTATGTGTCAAGATAAAATAGCCATAGAAGTTTCATAGTTCTACAATCATTATTTAACTTTCGGCTCTAATGGGTTAAACGTGGTAGCCTGACAAAGTTGGTTCTTGGGGAAGGAAATGGTAGTAGATAAAGAGATTTTGAGGGACCCAACCTATTTTCTAAAAAAATAAAATAATTATAAAGATTTAAATGAGGATTTAAGACATAATTTTGACGAATCCACATTAGTTTGCATTATATTTTATTGATTGAAGTTTTGGCTATTAAACATATATTACTATGAAAGAAAAACATTCCGACTTTATTAAATCGATGAGAATTACACATTTGCTTATCCGAAGGTATAGAAGTCCGGTTGCAAGTTACATTAAAATAGTTCGGGTGTTAGAATTTGCGTTCATTTTTGGTGGTAGCAAATGACTTCACGATGTGTTTGTTTAAAATAAAAAGTTAAGCATTTAGTACAATCAAACTTTTGTTTGTCACATTTAGTCATTTCCCTTCCTTAACCCCTGGATCTACACCCTTGAATGAAACTGAGCACGTTTTTTTTTTTTAATTATTTTTTTTCTAGGACAATAATGTAATAAATATTTTACATATTATATCTTTTGACAAAAATCAGGTGATGAAGTAATATACTATACTTAATAGAGTAGAGAATTGTACAAACTTAAAACTTGTGTCGTCTTGGGATGCTTCTGATATGATGTCACTTCGGGGAAGTTAAAATAGTACAAGGGGGGAGTTGATGAACAAATAAGAATAATAATAATAAAGACACGTGAGGTATAAAACAAAAGAGAGTACTAAGATAATAAAAACACAAACAAATGATAGAAGGCTGAAGTCTTAGTATATACTGCGTGGTGCTTATGGTTAGGAGTCGAAGAGTTGAGGAGTTTGGAATTCGTTAAGCGCCAGAAGAGCAATGCCCGGTGTTATATTTCTTCCATCGAATCTGAGGCGAGCAATAATGGACTGCAGTTTTACAATGACCTTTGATGATGTTCTGTGTGGAGCATCCCACTCTGTGAACCCGTACAGGAGCTCGTGTCTGGTTGGATCCCTTTCTATATGACGGCTTATCCCGTCCTTAACCTTGGAGATTGTTTCCTTAAGAATGGAGCAGTCCCTGAAGTCATGTGCAACTGTATTCCGATTCCCACAGATAGAGCAATTATCTCTCACATCTCCATAAAAACGCTTTGTGTAATAGGATGCTGATGATATCCTATATTTTAGATACATTTGAACTGGCGTAAGTATAGGGTCAAATATTCTCATCATCACATCCTCCAAACGGTTTTCGTCCTCAACGGCTGACTTGAATTTGTTTAAAAAATCAATGTCCACGCATTGCCTCCTCAAATGGTTCTTCACAGATTTATTTGAAACCGCAAATGCCGACTCCATTGTCTCGCTCCCACTTGAGGGGTCGAATCGCGCTGAAAGGGACCGTTGGAGCATCTGAACCGAAAGGTATTCCATATTTGTTGTTGTAAGAATATCGTTAATAGTTTTTAAGCCCAATTCTTCTCTTTTATGTTTAGGAATATGAATGGTGACTAAGGGGTTACCCTCTATTGGGCCGTGAACACCAACTGCCGTCCAATACGCTTCAACAACAGTCTCTTTGGGATAGAAATCTCTCCAAGGGGAGTTCAAAGGTATTTTTTTATTCTTTATATTATTATAGGACTCTGTCCAGGGGAACTCGACGAACGGGGCTCTTCTCATCCATGTCAACGCCATGACATCCCAGTGTTGTCCAAGGTCTGTCATTCCCAATCCTCCCTGTGATTTTGGTGCGTATATTCTTGAATGACTAATTGTTTTAGCCACCTTTACTAAATTAATGCCTTCTTCCATCCATTTCCGTTTCCATTTTTCCACGACTGGAGTACATTTGAGAATGTGATTTATTTTTCCAATAACGACCATGTTCCACGATTTTATTTTTTCTAGAGTAGATAATTTATGGATATGGATTTCATTTATAGTACGTGTTATTCTTGCGTCAATTGCTTGAATGTTGGATTCTCTACTCCCATCTAGTCCTATATGGCATCCCAAAACAGTAGCTGACTTCACCACTTTGGAAGAATCAAAACTATTTTGAATTACATCCAAACTGGAAAGAACCTGTGTTTTTGCCTCATTTATTTTGAGTCCTGATTCTTTTTCGTATATTTTAAGGATGGCTTTGAGTTCTTTAAAATCACGTTCTATGGTGTTTCCACTCATTGTAACCGTAGCATCATCCGCGAAAAAAATATTTGTATATTTGGAGCCGTTTATTTGGACTCCTTCTAATTTTCTATCCATCAACAATTGTAGGGGTCTAATTGCTAAGATAAAAAGCAAAGGGCTTATGGGATCTCCTTGCCTGAGTCCTCGCTCTAAATATACTGATGGCTCAGTTTCTATATCTATTTTAGAGTATGCTTTGGTCAGGATGGTCTCTATGGCGCGGCAGAATATCATTGGAAAACCAAGGCTTTGGAGTTCTCTTAATATAAATAGATGTTCCACCGAATCGAAAGCTTTGGCAAAGTCCAACAAAGCAAGCGCTATATTTTTTGTTTTTGTTTTGCCTCCTCAATCATAACCTGCAGCGACATTACCACATCCTCCGTACCTCTTCCTGATCGAAATCCAAACTGAGTTTCGGGAGCTATTTTTTCTACCACAGGTTTTATTCTTTCTGTAAGACAACCAGAGTATATTTTATATTCAACATCCAGTAGGGTAATGGGTCTCCAATTTTCAAGTTTTTCTTTGTTTCCTTTCGCCTTGGGAAATAAGGTTAAAATTCCAGATAGTTGTTTCTCATCCAAGCCATTATTAAAGAAATAATGATTGAATAGATCTGCTAAACTTTCAGATATTTCTGGTAGGGCTTTATAAAATTCTGCTGTAAATCCTGATGGCCCAGGTGCCCTATTTTCTTTTAATTTTGTAGATATATAAGCCCATACTTCCCCCGGTGTAAATAATTTGCGTAAGGACTTTTCTTCTTCTTTAGAAATTTTGTGTTCACTTTTTTTTTCTTTTAGTGTAGGGTGTTTTGACTTATAAATATTTTGGTAGAATTGTTGAATGTGTTTTCCCAGCTGAGCACTAGTTATATTTTTCTGGTCTTTGATTTTTATTTCTTTTAAGTTGTCGACTTTTGATTTTTCTATATTCTTCATTACGTTCATATTCTTCGAATTCATTATGAAGTTTGATCGTCTCGTTCTCACTTGGGCACCTTCCGCTTTTTTTTCGATGATTTCTTGTAGCTCCTCTCTTGCTTGAACATCTTCGCTGTCTTGGAGTATTTTTTTCAATTCTTTTTCTTTCGTCCTTTTCTCCAATGCTTCTCTCCTTCCCACAGCCTGTATGATATTTTTTGCACTTTTATAAAAATGATCAAGAGACTCTCTGATCGTCCATCCCGCGTTGACATCCTCTTGAATGTTCTTCACTAATTCTTTCAATGCGTCCATAACACAACTTACTTTCAGAATATTTTTGTTTAGCTTCCATCTAATTTTTCTGTACTCTTGTTTTTTCAGGTCAAAGTCTGCCATCAATAGGAAGTGATCAGACATCCCGTTGGAAGTCATTCTGGACAGAGTGGAGCTATATTTTTGCATGGCAGTGGATATATAAATTTGGTCAATTCTACTCGACGAGACCATGTTGTGGATTTTTCTCTTGAAGGTTGGTTTATAATTCCTTGTAACATCTGCCATATCAATTAATGAATTTTTCATTTTCCATTCCACTAGATTTCTTGAGTTTGGGTATCCCGAGTTCGATGTAAAATCCCTACCCTGCTTCTCTGCCACATTGAAGTCGCCCGCCACTATGATGTTTCCTTCCTGAGGGTCTACTCCGAATGTTTTGAGGCTTTCCTTAAATATCTTCTTGTCCCCTGATGGAACATATAATGAAAAAATGTCAACACTTTCCCCTTGGACTTTTATACGGACGGACACCATGTTGCCTTCGTGGTCCCTTCTAGTCGCTACTATCTGGATATCTCTTCTAGTCAAGACCGAGACTCCTCGGGCTGGGAAGCCATTTTTTGTTATTATTGCATGCGATGACGAAATATTGTATTTTTTATTTATAAAAGACCATCCAGATTCCTTTGTTATTCTTGTGTCATTCATACATATCACCTCTGGATATTCCAATGCGTTAATGAATTTTATGAATCTTGACTTCTTTTTTTGTGATGATAGTCCATTTATATTTATTTGCATTACTCTCATAACTTTGTTGGTTTGTTATAAGGATAGGAGGAACCGCTAGTTACTAGGCCTTGATGGTGAGGGCGAATTTCTATTTTTCTTTGAACACGATAATGGGACTGTATTTTTTTCTGGGGAAGTAATTAATTTCCGCTTTTTCTCAGTGTTACGCTGTTGTTCTTCTACATTTGAATACATATCATGGAGTTGAATTTCATTTTCCTCAATATTACTAATATTACCTTCCTTCCGGTGGACATTGATGTCCTTCTCAACATTTTCCGAAATTGCTTCGTCTTCCACCGTTGTTTCTTGAGTCTTCGATTCTTTAACTAGCGTATTGGTTGACTTGACTATTTCTTCTTGAATGATGACACCGTTGTCTTCCTTTTCATGCTGTTTGATGGGCTCTTCTTTGGCTATTTCCGAGCTTTCCGCCGTTTCCCTTGAGTTTTTATTCCTCTCTTTTACATCTTCAAAATTTGAGGTGATTGGGAGACTGTTTCCCTCCTTGTCCTTTCTATTTATTCTTCTGAAGAGCCATCGTCGATATTCGGACGGAGACTTTGCACGATTTTCGCATGCCGTATGAAAGTGTCCAAACATGTAGCACTTGGAACATTGCTTTATTCGTCCACTGAAATGAATAGCTCTGATATGATTCCCCATGGGAAGATACCAGGGTATATTTTCAGGTCTCCCAATTACTTTGACTATCGCATGAGGAGTGTTCGAGGATACTCTCTCTAGAGTTTCTTTACTCCAGTCCTTGATAATGGGGGCACACGAGGCTTCCATTCTGTCTTCTATCCTCTGTTTCGCTCTACCGAGGGATGTGACTTTGGCAAATAGATTTACTGAGTGTGTTATATGGTGGGACGGAATGACTCCCCTCACTTCGGGGACCCTTATTTCAAACGGTATTGGCATATTGTTTGCTCTCATCAATTCCCTCGATTCTATTTGTGCTGTGAATTTTTCTCCTTTTTTATCCGTCAACTCAATAGCAAAAGGAAGTTTGATTTTCGGAAGTATTTCGCTCCTCATAATTCTTCTGATTGAGGTGAATAGGGGTCTATGGGGTCGTCTGATACATATTGAATCCAAGTCCTCGGGGCTTAATCCCAGAACTTCGGTCCATAGAATGGCTGCATTGGTATACGTCATATCATTGTGGGTCATCCTTTCGTTATCTTTTTTAGATACAAATAGAGGGATCATATACCATCCCTTGTCATTATTTACATCACAGCCTTCCGGCTGAATTGGTTCCTCT
>CP045891.1:3495151-3526394 GCA_013387185.1 Caligus rogercresseyi
TTTAAACACTTTATTGTTACACAGTAAGAAAGAGGGAGAGGGTTTAATCATGGAATACATGGATTAAGTGGTATTAATTGTTAAACAGTAGGGGGTTCTAACTCTAAGCAACAAATGAAAATCCATATGCTTTTAATTTATTTATTTTGCATTAGAAAGCGAGAAAGGGTCGTGGATATTTTTTGCAATATGATAAAGTGGAAGACATAGGATATCCTTGTGCAAATTAAACCATGCACCGGAAAAAAATGATTCTGCTGTAAATATAACTTATTAGATGGATTAACAAACTTTTTCATTGCAAATAGTATAAAATATATTCCAATAACAAAAAAGTTTATTTATAAATAATAAATTCAATTCTCATATGTTGAGCACATCATAACTGTTATTATTGATTCATAGAATCCATTGAGTAGGTCATATGGGCATTGGACTAACAAACGTGATTTTTTTAGACTCTAAAATACAAAGGGCTATTGTGAGAAAAATACAGAAAATAATCATAACTTTTGCAAGCATAGGAAAATTCAATATCAACTTTAGTTATTTTTTTGAGTTTGGATAAAACAAGGGTGATAATCGTTAACTTGAGGTTGATAACTAATTATAATGTATTTATGTGTATCAATCAATTTAATTATATCATCAAGCGCAAAATAACGGAGGCTTTTATAAATAAGTCTGCCACCAGTCAACGAAACATTTTTCTTGTTATGCTGATTTAATTTGGTAACCATGATGTCTTTGTAATTTTAGGCTACAAAGTAATAAAGTTGATTTTTTTTAAAATAAAGGCTCATAATTTTTTATTAAAAAAAACTTGATATAGTTTATTCAAAGACGTTTGGTATTCATGTAGTATTTGTTTGAGGTTTATCTTATATAATATATATATATATTATAAAGTGTGTCTAAGGAAATTTATTTGCCGTAATCCGAAATCCTTTTTCATCACGAGTTGGGGTTAGATATGGACAAGAATGTCCTAAATCATTTTTTCCTAAAATTCTTAGGACTTTTCCGGAAAAAACTTCCGGTTAGTAATAAAACTTCTCCAAAAGTGAGTTATAATGCATGAGAAAAAAATTTTTTATATTATAAAACCGATTTTTTAATTAAAAAACCGTTTTTTGCACAAGGGTTGTTGGCCGTATATATAACATACCTATACGCAGAGTAGTAACAAGCAGCATATTCTATATATAAATATATATATATAAGATATAAATCACATTTAAATATCTCGAAGTGAATAAGGAAAATCTCAATATATATATTATATATAATAATTTAGAAAAAGGAGAGCTTGAATTAGCTTTTAGATTAAATTATGGGTATGGGATTACTTTATATGACACGACATAGAAAGAGAAAAAAATGCGTCGATTAGAAAACATAGCATCTTTCTTGCATCTTTTTATTAAAATATCAAACAAATCACAACCTCACCCCTTTTCTTTTAATAAGCTGCTGGTGTTATTATTATTGCATTATATTAATTAGCTTAAGTTCTTCTATTCTAGAGGAAGAACTTTGAAACTGAGTTCCCTCGTGTGTCGTTTTTTAAAATCATTAATAACATTTTAAAGAAATGAATTAAAAACTGTTGTTCTTCTACTATTATATGTCATGGTAACAAACCTTAGTTCTTCTATTCAAGCTGTTTTATATAATGCAAGAATAATTGCAACAGCTTATAATAATAGACAAAAGGGAAAGGTTTGTGATTAATTTGATACTATAATAAAAGAGATGTCAGAAGTTACAAGAAAGATGTCTCTATGTTTTATAATCGACAGTATTTTTCTCTTTCTATTTCTTGTCGGGTATAAATAATCTTTAGGCAAATTATGCATCACGTTACAATTTACATCACATGATATACGATTGCTAATGGAAGAAATCTTCAATATCCTTTTTGAGGTCAAATAATTGTCAAGAATATCAGCAAAAAGCAGAGGGAACTACAAAAAAAGAGAAACACCGATCAATATCTCTGACGCTATTTATATGATATCTTCGTCTCACCATTGGATCAGTACTACATTTGACCTCATAAAGTCACCAAATAATTGATATTCAAAAATAAGTCAACTAATATTACTTAATTCTAATATCCTTTAGATAGCGGGTCAATAACAAAATATGACAATTTATATGATGCTTGTTAAACCTTACAAAATAAAATTTGCTCAGTGAATTAAAAATGATTACAGAAAACAAAAAATAAAGAAAAAATCATCCATAATTTAGATGTATTCACTATAAAACAGTCGACTTACAAGAAAAAATATTTGCTAATTAAATCAAATTCTATCTGTAGATGCGTATGAATAAAAAACAATGTTTTTACAGCAAATACACAATTTATATATCGGGAAAAACCAAGTTGAGCTGTAGCAAAATAAATCCCTGGCATATATATTATTTAAAATACAGCTTTTGTTCCTAGGCACCATTAAAGCATGTAGAAACAATTACTAAGCTAAAAAAGATATCTCTTTAAATACAATGTTTATTAAGGATAATAAAACTTACATTGCTACAAGACAATTTTATTGATTAAACAAAATACATACATACATATTAAAAGAAGACAAGAGGCACTGCTTCTTATTAGACTATTAAATACGGATTAATGTGCCATTCCTAATGGCTGGATCTAAAGAAATATGACCCCTTACAACGAATTTTTAACCTGGCTATATATATATATATATATATATATATATATATATATATAATATATATATATATATAGTTATATATATATTAATTAGTTGAGGGAATAACATTCTACAAAAAAATAAAGAGTGATATTTTATAAATTTTCATTGAATAAGTAATGCAATGACATAATGGGACGGCTATATTATAAAAAGAAAACACAGACTAGGTTTCAAACTACTTTATCTGCTCCTGGTCCTACGGAATATAGTGTGTTGCAAAACCATGTATTTGATCTATCTTTACAATGTTTGCTGTGCCCATAATTATTATAAAATATATTAAAATGTATAACATAAATATTCTATTGGTCTACGAAATTTAATATTTTCTTCTGGAAAAATAGATTTATAAAGTTTAATGTAAAATGTCCAATTACTATGTTAACTTTCGCTACACCACAAATAACAAAAATACTGAGCCACCAAATACTAGCAGTTGTAATTTTTGCATTACTTAGAAATAATTTTTTACTCTGCTCATCCTAAAACACATCCTTCACTCTCCTTCTTAGTTTTTGTGTAGTTGGTAAGTTCTCAATATATAATACTTATATTCTATGACTGAAACCGGCAAAATAAATTATATGTGGAACTTACGGAATGACTAAAGCATCTCTGAGTCGAAGGAATTTTATTAAAATACCAGACCGTTTTCCCCCGCTTTGGAGACGTCGGCGTCTACCATTTCTGGGACAATTCCTCTTTTTACCAGGGAGTTGGCTTCTGGTTGATTGATTATATAGCCGGACGGGATATCAACCACCAGCATTGCAGGCCCTGAACTCTCATTTGTTAAAATCCATTGAAAGCACTGAAAAAAATATCATTATTCATTTTGAAAAATGTTCGTAAATAATATTATCCGAACCTTTCGATCATTATCTCAGATTTGTTTCGACCAAAATAATTTTCTTAATAGAAAGCTGAAAGTATTCTTTGGGTGACCTATCCTGGAAATATGAAAAATAGATTGGGGTAAATGATCTGAAATATAACACAACTTAATGCCATCATCTTAATAATATTAAGCTAAATAAAGTATTCATCATAGTAGCTTTGTACATTTAGCTAAAAAATCGAGCAAAGTGAATTCTTAGAGATCTTTTGAAAGTTAACTAACTCTCTGATTATGCATTGTCTTAGACTTTGAAATGAAAATGTTCTTAACATAGAAGTGTATTATACACCAATCAAACTTAGGCATGCATTTGTGCATGTCTTCCTATGCACTTTATCAATGCTCAAATCCAAAAAATTGTTATAAATGTTTTCTTGAAATGCATCTCACCAGAACTCTTAATTAAATATCAAATTCTTT
The DNA here is from genome assembly GCA_013387185.1 of Caligus rogercresseyi. Classification (NCBI taxonomy): domain Eukaryota; kingdom Metazoa; phylum Arthropoda; class Copepoda; order Siphonostomatoida; family Caligidae; genus Caligus; species Caligus rogercresseyi. The sequence goes on from CP045891.1 coordinate 3,499,202, forward strand.
CTTCTCGTATGAAATCTGATTTATTCAGCATTAATTATATTGTATTGTGTAAATATAACAAAATGCATTCGAGAAAGAAAAAATATGGACTACATTTATTTTGTATTCTTAATGAGAAGAGATATGAGAGATATACTATATATATATATATATATATATATATATATACAGGGGCGGTGTGGCCACCGGTAGTACCGGGACTATTCCCGGTGGGCCGTTGTCCTCAAGAAACATAAACGGCCGTTAACAGCCTCCCAACGGCCCAGCCCATACCACGTTCTCTCTAATGGGCTAAATACCTCTCTATACTTCAATTTATCCAAGTTAAATGAGAAACAACTAACTTATATTCCATGCGCATTAGGGGGTATTATAGAAACCTAATATTGAGATATCAAACTACCATTCCCCGCGAAGTTGCGTCATAAGAAACTAAATGATCGTAGAAAATGGATTTTGGTTTGACCCCCCCCCCCCCCCGAAAGCGAAAGTAATATTTCGCTTGATTTTCTGCTTTGCCACTTTTTGGTGATACGGGATCAATGTATTCATGTTCCGGTTCTAAAAATATTTTAAGAGATAAGAATTAAGTTTTAAAGTAACAAGTTACATTTAAAAATGACTAGATGCTCCTCTTTATCAGTTGAGAAAATATTTTTCGTCGATTTCTAAGTTTCAAACCACTTTTGTTAAGTCTATTGCGAGTCAAACTAATGAATTCCAATTTTTGAGTGTCATTTTTGAGGATTTGGGTGGTAAAAGATGCTATGCTCAAAAAGGTATTTTTTTGCCAACTTGGTTCGATAGATTTCCATCTGACAGGATATAAATAAGCATTATAGCATGGGTGCTTTGGAAATCCAGACAGGGTCCTATATGCGGAAATGGTCTTGACACTGATGTTTATGCAACAAAGCCAGGCATTGAAGGCAACAACTAGAACCAAAGTGAAAGGCTACATTGAGTGTCTCCTCAAATTTGAGACAGTGCTGACTGCCCAGATTTTTTCTGAATTTTTTTTACAGATCTGACCACAGTCAAAATATCTTTAAGCCAGTGGGATGGACCTCCTGACTGCACATCGTCTAGTGATGGGAACAGAGGATGGACTTAAGAAATGTGTGTGAGACTTCAGTGGTGGAAAGGAAGCTGCAGACGGTTCGTAGAATGGGCTAATGGGGAGTTGCTGGACAAGGAAGAGATTGAGGTGGAGGTAGCCCTTCCTGAATAAAGACAGAAGAAAAAGAAAAAGCAAGCCTGGAGAGCTGCCAGAAGATGAGCCCTTGAAAGCAGCTGAGAGGGACTTCAAGGTGAATGTCAATAGTCTCATCATGGACACCATCACGCAAGGCATTCATCAGCGCTTTACAGCTAATGAAAATCTTTCCTCTGATTTTGCCTGACTTCGATTCTAAGAACTTCCCTGAAGTAAAGAATAAGGGACGGACTTCCGTCATCTACAATGCAGCATCTTAGCAGCTATTTAGTATACTTATAATTATAATTAAGGTATCTCAAGGCATTCTTTAAAAAGTAACATTTCAACATTTTAATGGACTAACGAATGTATAAAACACTATTATTATGACATGTTGCATGAACATTAAATCATCCATGTTACCGTACCGTATATATCACCCTATATATTAAGGTCCGGCCCGGTGCCCGGCGAAAAAAGTTGCCCGGTCAGCTATAATATTATAAGTTTGCCATTGAAAAAATATAGTCACTATTGATTTTAAGAAATTATGATAGATTATTAAATAAGTTTCTTATATTAAAATATATTGGGAGTACAACAATATATCAAAGGTGTTTCGTATAAAGAGATGACCTATTTAAAAAAATTGCATAAAAAATGTTTTTTATAATTCTTATTTTGTAAACTAATAATTAAAATGAGGTGTTTAAAGTTATACTGTAGAAAAAATAATATTTCAACATTTCAAAGGACTAGCGAATGTATAAAAACACCATTATTATGAATTTTGCATAAATATTAATCATCTGTGTTACCGTACATAAAATCTTTCTCTCTCTTTATATATATATATATATATATATATATATATATTATATAATTATTTTTCAATGAATTTAACTTATTAATAACAAGTTCCCATCAATTTTAATATTCTGAATGTTAAAAAATAAATTAGTTTTAGTTTTCTTTGCTGAACTACCTCTCATGAGAAAAATTAATTAAGCAAACTCGATTAAAATGTTAATTGAGTACCTCTAATGTTTTTATTTTCTCTCTTTAAAGTTTATTAATTTATTAGCTGATGTTGTAAAGGCACATGTGAACCATGAGAAAACAAATTTTGGAGTGTGATATCACAATAACTTATATATAAAAGGGGATGGATTTTATTATTTAATTCAAAGTAAGTATTTAATAAAACAAACTGAATATATTTTTTATACATTAATCATCAATGAGAGCGTTTAATATACATTTGCTTTCTTTGTTTGCACTTTTATATCATACCTATTTCCCATACATGGTAGACAAATTTATTGTATTCGGTGTCAATGTTAGCTTTTTTAAAGCTGTCTAAGCAATGTATTATGTATTTTATTTTTAAATATACTTGTCACAGAACAGTATGTGAGGTTCTCATATAGTCCATTATATTGAAGGCTATAATTATTTTAGCTGAATTCTTTGTGCTTCCTTCAAGAAATTATAACATGAGTAGTATGAGCAGTGGAGGTCCTGGCTACTTTTACACCCTGTGCTAACACTTTATCTGCGGGCGCCCTCCATCAATATAAAACACAAGAATTACACAGTTTAATATTTTTCAGTAATCAAACATTCTAAACGGTTAACAAAAAAAGCATATTGTAATGAAATAAATATTTTTGGACAAGAAAATATCAACTCTAATGGCATCAAAGCTTCTATTCCGTTTGTACCCTTCAGAATAAAGAGGAACTTTCATATCACCATAATCTACCGAATTGATATGTCTAAATATAAAATCCTTAATAGCAAAGACGTTCACCTATTGGTCTTATGTTTAAACTGGAGACCCCCGTGCTATAACGATTGAGGAAGCAGTCGTTATTTCGCTCAGTCAATTAAAAATCCTAATACCAATGCATCTTGATAAACGTGGACTGTAGGCTTAATAAGCTATGTGCCTTCCAGTGCCTCATGTTCATAAACTCGACTAAGGAAATATAAGTTGTGCCTTTAAATTGCTAATATATTTAGGTTTTTTTTCTTCTTTAAACTGTATTTTTAAATTAAAATTTGATTTATGTTTTTATTTTAATTTAACTGTCTTTCTATTTTTTTTTGTACATTGTACAAAAACTATTTATTCAACACTTGCATTCACATATCTAAAATACAACACTCTTATAAGCATTGATTTATGTTTTTATTTAGTTATAACTGTCTTTCTATTTCTATATTTGCTATGTATATTGTTTTTTATTTTCTTACTAAATTTTTTGAATAGAAATATATTTTTATTCATTAAAAAAAGACAATCTTGGTTACTATTATATTCTACAACATAAATGGATGACATAACCGAATTCCCGCTTTGACACTGTTCTTCTATATTAAACGTCTAACTTCTGAGTGCATCTATTCTTTGATAAACGTTGGCTTGGAATACATGTCGCCCTGGGCGCTCACCCACATTACCCATAGCTAAATTGGCCTCTGAATATGGCAAAAACCTTATTATAAAACGATTTGATCATTCTAAAATATATCATATTGATTATGCGATTTGAAAAGCGTTTAGTCTTTTTTAAAATTGTGAATGGTAATGTGGTAAGCATGACGGAGGTTATTTTTCATTGAAATTCATTAAAGAAATATAATGTATTTGCTATTGGGTATTTTTCAAATGATGAGATTCACAAAATGTTCATATTTACTCAAATTATCAGCAATTGAATATTAAGGTGCGTTACAGAAACCATTTTTATGTGATAAGGATATCTCTAGCATCGATGAAAATATTGGCATCCATATCACGCGATCGTCAAAATGTATATATATATATAAGTAATGGATCATGGTCTACATGGTGAATTCTCTTCAATAAAGTCCCTTTCCTTCCATCACGTCTCCCTTTCATTTTACACACATCATTATACCATTTGTAAAAACATACTTGACAGAAAAATCAAAAGGACTTCATCTTTTAAGATAATTTGATCAGCTTGCCCTCACTACATTTGAATTCTTCCAATGACGCAGAAGCAACGCAGGATTTCTTTGGGAATTTCATTTGATCAATAATTTGAACGACCATCTGATGCTTATATCGTTAGTTAAGTATCACGAGAAGCTTATTTTGGTGATTGATCCTAGAGATATAAAAACAAAAAGGTTTCGTGATTGATTAAGGGCTACCCATAATACGAATAGAATATAAATGCAATAACATTGTTATTCTACATATAAATCCTATTTCTGCCAAAAATAGTGGCAAAATCATAAAATAATGCAATGTATAGCAAATTCAACTCAATTGCCATCTTTTTACACTAAAATATATCCCCTTTGATTAATAAAAATAACATAAAATATGTTATTAAATCTAAACCCTATTAATTTATGATATGAAATTTGTTTGTTATGGGTTTTTGTTAGCTTTATGTTATGACTCTTCAGTCATGCGTCCAGACTCTCCTACTCTAAGGCACTGGAACAGAAGAACCCGAAATTTGTCTTACACGCTTAATCTATTAGAGGGTTTATGCGTGGACATTGTACCGTCATGTTGAAACAGACCTCTTTAACAAGCACACAATTACACTAATTTAAGGTATCCAAAATAAACAACACTTTGACGATGATAAGTAATATTAAGTGCAATCGATAAAATGTTGAACCATTATCATGACAACATAATACTCGTAGGTTAGTTCAAAATGCGCAACTAATAGAAAAATAACATCAATGTATAATTAAATAGTTTGCAATAGTCCGGGGCAATCAACATTGAGAGTCGGACATTCTTCTTCTAAATTAACCGCTCCCTAATACTAATTGGTTGGTTTTATCATCTGTTCGAAAGCCTTTGTAAACTTAAATGATGATTTTTTGTGTACTTCAGATAAAATAACCAATTTTGATATATAAATATTTTTATAAGTATACATAAAATATTATCTTTAATGTAAAGAATATAATTTATGTAAATACAAAGTATATTTGTGTATCGTACAGTTTGCTAACATATTAGCATTTTGTATATGTTGGAAATAGGATATATTTTTTTATCTTCAACAGGGATGTAATTATGGAACAATGAAATTCGTCAAATTAACCCTTTAAACGCGGCTCCGTGAATTGTAATCCGATTTTCTTCAAATTTGAAATATAATAATCTTTTAACCTTATTTGAATGTACCCCAAACGAAATTTAGCTGACTAAATTCTAAGTCATGTTTTTGGTATGTTCACATTTTGGGAACGTTGGCGCTTCTAGTACTACAATTTTGTACATTTGATATTGTTCTTTATTTTCTTTGTATATATCTTTTTCAAAAAAATTCATCGACAATGGAACTTTTAATTGTTGTATAAATAGGACTACATGCCTTGTGCAATCTTTTAATACACTTTGTACGTTGAATTATAGTATTTTTCTGATATAAGACACACTTTCTTGAGTACATGATTACAAAAAATAAATTTCTGTCAGTCTTATAACTCTTTAAAAAAACAGGTAAGTGCAGTATTATTATAAAAAGATATTCGACAGTTAATATAAAAAAACAGGAATTTCTTAAAACCAGGAATCAATTCAATTCTAACAGTGTTAATATCAATAATAAAATATTTGAAATAGATTAAAAAAGACCCGGAAAAGAAGATCGGATACGGCTTTAAAAGAGATGATCAAGTTGATTTGATTAAGAAGGGGAGGGGAGGAGGGGAATAATGTACATAACAAATAAAAGTAGTTAGATAAAGCTCACTTTGGAAGGCGGACTTGGAGAAGGGCTTCCACCTCTCTGTAATGATTGAAGCCATATGCGTGGGGATGGGGCGGTTCCTGCTTCTCGCGGCGTAATACCGATGACTTTGGTGAGGGCGGCGTCTGCTTGGAAAGTGCATTTACTCTCCGGATGAACTGCAAGCAGCCAATCTTTCTTCTTCAGGAAATACCAAACTCCTCCAGCAACAAAGGTTCCACTATTTTCCTAATGGGCATCACCGCGCTGCACTCGTAGAAAAGATGCTCCGAGGTCTCCGTGTTGTCGTTACAAAAAGAGCAGAGCTGCTCCTCAACTTTTTCCTTCGATTATTAGTGAAAAGGCTTGACGTAGCAAGCCGATACCTCACCCATTTTTGACTAGAGTTGGTGAATGGGTTTTTCATTACTGTCTTCCATCCACAGTCGAGAAGACCTTGTCCTCTACAGCGAGATTTTAAAGAATCTATTAACACCCCCACCATCATTTTATTGTTAACTCCTTTCTAGCTCGTATAGTACATCATTGTCAATGAATATTTTTAGATGAGTGTCACGAAATACATATTAAAAAAAAAAAAAAGTCTTATCACTCTGGTGGACTTAGAAGTATTTCCTCCAAGAGGCACTTGATCACTTTGACGTTGTATCCGAGTCAATATCCCTCTCAATGTCGATGGCATTTTATCGTTTTGGTTGGCCAACGAATAACACTTAAATACTCCCACAACCGACAATTGAGTAGAAGAATAAAAATATTTCCACCACCGTTTTTTGAGCATATATACATTCACAATATAACCCCACCATTCATAAATACTACACTCTAATTATCTTCCTGGTTTTGTGTTTTCCGATTAATATCGAAATTCTATGGATATCCATCGGAGCTACACATCATCCAAATCTTATAACCAAATCTTACTGACTTGTTCATCATATATGTTTTGCACCTAGTAATCCACGATATGGGATCATGCATTATCACGCTAAGTCTTTCGTAAATCCACCTGGAAACAATTTTATTTTACCATGTCAAGGGTAAGATTTCAAAACGTTATATTTGTTTAATTGAGAGTTGCCATATAATTGCCAATGTCTTCAGTTACTTCAACAAGAATGGAGTCTTGATTCTGATAATCGTCGTCATTTTTTTCGTCACTGGTATATCCTGCTCACTATTCGTTGCAAATACCTAGAACCATAATCTCGATTTCCTTACTTTGGATGTTTTCGATCTCCTCTATAGCACAACTGAGGAGTCAGGGGTGATATTTTAATAGATTATCTAAATCATTTGAATCACAAAATCATCGAAATAAATTATAAATATTAATAACTTACTATTCAACTTGTCATCCATTATAAAATAATTATAACACACATTTGTATTTTAGTTATATGTACTAACGTACGTAAACTAAAAGAAAACAAAGAATTATACGCAAACACGTAGAACATGAAAATGAAGTACCAATAGGCGCCAACGTTCCCCTTTTGGGAACATCATTTTAAAAGTCGATTTTAGTCTACTAAGATATATATAGATATTTTTAAAAATTGTTCAATTTAATCTTTAGTATATTTGCTTCTCAAAATAGTTATCAAATAGTAATAATACCAGTTTTTACCCCCATTTTTGTTATTATCAAAAGATAAGTAAAAAACTAGTGAAACTCAGTTTTTCAAAGCCCTCAAACTAGTATTCAAATCAGTTTTTCGTTTATTTACAAATAAAATATTTTGTTTTCTAAGCTTTAATTTATAATATAAACTCATTCAATTTGTTTTTATTGATATGACGCGATGCAGAACACTTGAAAGTATGTTCCCAAAATGGGAATGTTGGCGTGTAAAGGTTAAAAGGGGGAGAGGTAGAGTTTTGTGTCGGTCCTTATCAAGGACCTAGGTGCGGTCCAGTCCAGTCCTTTTTGTCAGTCCTTAAAAAGGAACATTGCTTCTTCTGACGGGGTAACCACGTCATGTTGTCAACATCTCTTGATGCTATGAAAAGGAAAAATCCTTTATATGAGGAAAGTAATATTTTCATGAACTGATGACAAATTTTTACTTTTGTTATTAATAAGTACTAAATAGGGTTTATAGTTACAACAATAACTCGTGAATGCTTGATGACAATGCCTAAAAAACAGCTTAAAACGGTTGAAACGGAAGGGTTGTGAATGAAATATTTATTCACAAACATGTAATGAGTGACGATTGTATACTCAAAAGAATATATTATAAAAAATGTTTCTGAATTGTTTATATAAATATTGTTTAAACCCTTTTGTTGCTATTGAATGAACACAAGTTATAATATAATATATAGGGACCGACACAACACTAGTGAGAGGGATAGGGGTATGACTCAGCAAAGGGGCTACAGGAGGCTCCAAAGCGACCTAGGGGGCAGGAGGAAGAGAGCTCTCCGTGTCGAAGACCGGAAGACTTTTCACACCACTCTCCTCAGCATCATCATGCTTACATCTTCACTATTTGAACTACAAATTTGTCTACAGACAGACTCAAACCTTCCATGTTATAGTCACGGATTTAATTATTTTAAAAAAAGAAAGGGTACAATATAGGGGTGTTAAATAACGAAAAAGTAAATAATGAAAAAATAATGAGATATAATATGGTGACGTCATGTATAAGGCGCAATTCTTATTGATTGACCTCATTGACGAGAGATTGTACAGGCCAAAGGCGAGTTTATTACGTAATTATATTAATAAATAGCCTTCCTCTGAAAGTTGAAAATATCTATGTTTTTTAATACATAAATATACTGAGTTGAACACAACGTGTAAAAGGTCACTCAAATGTAATCGCACCCTCTAGAGAAGATACAAATAATTAATAAATGGAGTCCAACCTGAACGATTTGCATAATTATGTGAATAGAAACGAATTCAGCAAGTCCAATGTTTAACGGACGGGATGAGCTTTTGCACTTGAAATCACGGGGGGAAAGTTACAAACAAATGCTTTCCCTCCAATCCACATTCCAGGAGCCTAAGGCATTGTAGATAAGAACAATTCTATCCGAAACATGACGTCACCATATTTTATGTGTAGTACTTTTTAATTATTTACTTTTTCGTTAAAATACCATCTGTATATAGTCACCTTGCAACAAAGAGAAACGACCTCACTTCTTCGACGTAGAGAAAAAAGAGGAAGGGATTAACGAAGAAGATTCAAGTGTTCAGGATGAGGGTGTACTTTAATCATTTAATAAAAAGGCTATCTTGTATAATTTCTGTGAGGTATTTAGAGATGGTATAAAAACTCTATTATATTACTTTTTAAATCACGCTCTTACTGTAAATGGCTCAAAATCGACTCCATATTGAACGTTAAGTTGTGCAACGGCTTGTCCCGATCCTTTGCGAATAGGTTTACATGTCCATACACATTTGGAACGTCTATCCTAAAGAAATAAGTAGAGAAAAGTATTATTTCAAGACAGGGTAAAAATATTCTAAATAGACTTTAAAGTTGGGAAACAGTAAAAAAAAAATAGGTATATGAAAAAAGTTTCATACTGTTTTGTGTTAAATAATATAAAAATTTAACATTAAATAATATTTGAAACTAATTTCAATATTAAGGTGTTAAACACATTTTATTTCAATGAAATGACTTTATATTCTACCAGTTTTTTAAATAGAATGTTATACGCGTTTACACCAAAACTCATGGTGTCCACGTTAAATCCTGCCAATGCAAATACCATCATAATCTAGAAATTATTTCTGATCAAAAACTTGTACCACGGAGAATAAACATTTATTATATATAATTGTAAAGCTTCTGAAAAAGAAATAATAAATATGCTAAAACTCTTGTTTAATTTACCGCTCAAAAAAAGAATGAATGAATTCGCAGTCACCATTTATATTAAGTTCCTAATACTACTCATGATAATATAAAAACTTATGTAAAAAGTAAAGGCAGAAATGAAAAGATAATATTTGCTCGTGCATATTATTGAATACAATGATTTAAATTTTCCTATTAATTACTGTTACAAACAGAAGACCATTGGACTTCAGTTTAATTTTCCTATGCCTTATGATTGTCGAGAAAAATAGAATCAATCTGATTTATCTATCTTCCCAAATATAAATCAGTTTAGTAATGTTACATTTAATTGTATTTTGCAAACTGTGCTTCTTATGATAAAAACTCTAAATATAGCTGGACAATAATGCCCTCCAAAACATCATGCAAGGAAGTATTTTTGTTATATTTATAATGATCTCCTATTACCAAAGACATGATAGAATTTCAAGAAAAACCTGTAAGAAAAAGAAAGCATTGTTTTAAAACAACATACTTACACATGGGTTGTATGAAGGCTGTCGCTAGAAATAAGGACTTCTTCTGATATGTTACTCTGTGGCAGCCCACGTAACCTTGAGATTGGTTACATCCTGCGAGTAAAAAATATTAGATTATATAATATTAGAAAAGCTGAACTACCGACAATTTATACAATGAGAGTAGGTTAATGCCTCAAAAAAGGAATATTTGTTTTTGCCATCCGTATCACCAAGGATTGCATGATGCGTTCGAATTTACTCAACGATCTGATATATTCTATTTTATGCTGCTTTAACAAAACAAAAACGACATTCTTATTCCTATTAACGTATATTTGCGCTCACCAAGGTAAATTTCCCCTCTAAAAGCTTCCTGTAAATATATATCCTTTAGTATTTATTTTAACTAAAAAAATATTTGAATAATGGACTTTCGCAATAAATAATATTTATTTTTGATTGATTAAAATAAGAATCCACCGAATGAAATTGAACTCATTTTTATAAGGAGTGCGATAGGCATGTGCGTTAAGGCGTGTTCAACTATCAATGTAGGGGAGCAGGTTTGAATTCTGAGAGGGGATGGTGCATTATGGTCTACCTCATTGATAAGATTCTTGGTTCGATAGACTAATTTTAGTGCTTATTGTTCAATTTATCGAATAGGGAAATCACTGCATTTTATATAGCAATTTAATCATCACAATACGTACCATAAAAAACACTAGGCGTGTCTATCTCTCAATGTTGAGGGAACAGGTTCGAATCCCGAGAGGGAATTGTCCTTTTTGTTTTACCTCATTGATAAGATTCTAGGTTCGATAGTCAAATGTTAACGCTATAATGATTATTTATATCCTGTCGGATGCAATTCTATCGATCCATATAGGCAAAAAAACCTCATTTTTGTTTCTAATTTTTTGTATCTTATATATTTTCTGATTTTACTGTTTAAAATAAATTGTAAGCTTAATATTTCAGCTAAACATATGTCAGGATGTAATAACCCCGCAAGAACAAAGTTTTTTAAATAATCAACATTGTACTATTATTATTATCCTGAGTTAATAATTTGTGGAGAGCTTAAAGTTCCATCCACAAAATAACCATTATAAAAAATATCCTCATCTTACATTTCACGTAATATATATATATATATATATATATATATATATATATATATATATATATATATATATAATATATATATATAATATATATATATATATTATATATATATATATATATATATTATATACATATATATAATATATAATATATGTATATATATTGATTATCATAGGTATATATATATACTATGGATCATAATCTTACTTGATTTACTCAAAATTCTAATGTACTCGTATGGAATTTGTAATGTGCAGACATATAACTTTTTTATCAAACTTTTTGTTTGCTGTAAAATGGGTAACAAAAAAAACTAATCTTTGAAAGAAATTTCTTACTCATTCCAATTATTTGCTGAATCAGAAGGGAAAAAATATTCTTATTCCATATTAGAATCAAACAATGCAGAAAGTTTGGCAGAGTTTTTGATTGTGAAAATCCTCATTTATGGCTTGTTTACATAACCGATTTATAAAAGTATGTAATAAAAAAGATCTAAGAGGTCACACAAAGAATATAATAAGTTTACTATAATCTGATTTTTTAAACTTCCTCTCCTTCTCTTCTATTTACTTTCAGTTGGTACACTTGTGACACTTTAAAAGAAGGCAGCACAATGCTGATGACCCATGATTAAGGATGCTTTTGCGGAAGTTTTCGCAACGTTACTAATAAATATCCTTTCACAGTTAGCAATCCCTATTTCTCTCTTATTCTACATCCTATAATCAGAGTAAAAATCATTTAAGCATTATAGAACCGACTAAATATTCATTTTTTCCCAGAGTTGGAGGAGTAGTTTAATAATAAATGATAATATGTAATATAGGAATATTTAAAGCATTTGTAAATGATATGATTTTCTTTAACTCTCTTTATTTACAGTTGGTACACTTGTAATACTTAAAAGAGGGCAGCACAATACGATGACACCATGATTAAGAAGTCACGAGAAAAGATAACTCATGTCCAAAAGAGGAAATTCTTGTCTCTGAGTTTATGTTTATGTCTTAACAGCCATGATTCTTCATAACGTTTTTTGCTTATTTGGTTCGATAGAATTGCATCCCACAGGATATAAATATTATAGCATTAAAATTAGTGTATTGAACCTAGGATCTTATCTTCAATGAGGTAGACCAAAAATGACCATCCCCTCTCGGGAGTATTCGAACCAGTGCCCCCAACATTGAGAGTTGAGCACGCCTTAACGCGCACGGCTATCGAACATAACGCTTATTTTTGTTGCCGAACTTTTCCTTTCAAAAATTCTTAAAGTGAGAATCAAATAAGGAACTGTGAAGAAGTTAGGTGAATTTAATTAGATATTAGCCATCTAGTGGCCAGAGTATGGATAGAGCCTCTATAAAGCGTATGCAGATCGTTCGAAAAAAAATAACATTAAAATAATCATTCGTGTAAATCTACAATTGTTCATGATGTCCAAGTAGCTGAAAATGTTATTTAAAAATATTCTCTTAAGCCGAAGCATCTATCAATGGTATTCGATAGTTTTAATTCACATTATAGTTATTACCAAGGCTGTAGAAAATTGGAACAAATATAATGTCGTATACGTCCAGGAATATGCGAAATAAATAAATAGGCTGACAAATTAGCAGAAATGGCTAAATATGTATTAAAAAATACATTTTGAGCTTTGTTGCCGTCATTCTGAATAAAAGTGACAGCGTTTTTTAATGAAAATTCACAAGTTGTTCTATGAAGACTTTTTTCTTAGAAAATCAGTCACACCATCCTCAATTTTTTTAAATTTGCGATAAATATGCAAAAATGCCATATTTGAGCTAATTTACCAGATTCCTATAGTTATTTGATTGATTAATTACAGTTTAAAAAGTAGGCAGACTTTAATTATTCAAAACCATTGCCTACAGTTATCTAATTTTGCAAAAATCGTGAAATATTTGTCATTAAACAGTTCTATGAATTAAATGAGAATTGTTTCTCATCATTTATAAAAATAATTATTTCTTTTAAAACGAGGACACTTTTAATATTTTCACAAGAAGAATACAAACACTATGATCTAGTTTAAAGCTTTTCCACATTTTTGAGGCCCCAGCACGTCTTTTATCCAACCAAAAACCCTATCCAACCAGCAGAAAGTGTGAAAATCTTTTGAAGTTTAAAAAATAATAGTATAATTTTATTATCTTCTATATTAACAACATTTTTATAATATAAGAATAGTTAATACGTCACACCCCCTAATAATAATCCTTTCACTCTCACGTAAAACATTTATGAAAGTCATGCTTGGAGGACTCCAGTGTGATAAATCATTTCTATAAGTTTTTTAATTCGATTAACTTCATAAGAAGTAATATGCTGATGGGGAAAAAACTCTAGTAGTAATGAAAAGTAATACATTATTAACTTTCTTATAAATCAAATTATACTAATGCAGCTTATTCCTTGTGAAAAGAGGACACTGGAAGAAGCCTCTGAAGGAGCCATCAAAGATTAAATGATCCTTGACTGATTCTTTAATCTTTTAAGAGCGTTGACTAAAAGCTGCTGCGCTTGAATTCACCTCCATCTTGAGTTAAAAGAATATCCAATGAGTCCCTCTAGAGCAACTAAGGTGTCTTCAAAGGCGATGAATCCTCCGGAGCTTTGTCGCATGGTGTTAAGCCAAGAGGCTACTCCATCCTGCTCTGTTAGAATCCCTGAGCCTAAATTAAAAAATATATATAACTAGCAAATGCATTATGAATATCTAATTCCTTATAAATCTACAAATTGATTTGAATTTACCCAGCAGTAAATCATTTAATGCTTTTTATTATCTTCTTTGGTTAAGATGTTTATTTATTAGCCACAAATCCATATTTTTTTACACTAGAAAGTAGGAGATAAAAACACAGTCTTGAGACAGTTATGTTAAAAACAAAACATAAATGAACATTATAATTCAAAGTGACTGTCTAATAATCAAACCATAATATAAAATGACTTATTAAAAATTATTTTTTATTCAATATAAAACGTTGATGTAGTCTTATTGTCGATTTGATAAGTTTGAGGTATTCGAGAGAATTTGAATGAATAACTTTATCAATCTCCGGCCCATGTCCATGACGTCGCAAATGAATTGATCTATAATAGTTTTCGCGTATTATAAACGATATTAATTGATAAAATCTATTTTTATACCGTTATTGTTTATTCCTAAGTTTAACAAAACTTATATTTGGACACTGATTGCTAATCCTATAAAAATTAGTATTATCTGCCCATCCTCTTCTCATGAAAAAATGGTGAAATATCCAGAATATCCAAAATGGATTACACAAATATCGAAACTAATATTGTTTTCCAAGATTTATTGTGGTATGGTAATAATTTTTTTCATCGCTTATAGCAAGTTAAGAATTGTAATTTTACTACTTTAGCGTAATTCTTTTGATTGCTTTATCATTCGTGCAAGTTAAAAACTTATTGCACAAATCACTGTGATTCTGTGAGACACCTGTGAAAAAAACGATTAGATCATTTGAGATAACTTATAAATTTATTTAAAATAACAATACATAAAATACATGATTTAACTGTACTGATAAAAATAGCTAATTGTTATCTTTCGTCAATATTCTGGTTGTATTTTTAATATTAGTTTATCTTAGAAGATATCATTAATATATTACAACTCTCTATTTTTTAAATAAATTTGACCTATGAGGATAAAAAAGTACTGCTAATCGTGGAATATATTTTTCTTTACTTTATTCCTTAAATATATATTATATAATATATATATATATATATATATATTCATATTTGACATAACAATGATGTATTCATACTACTCTAGGAATCCTAGTGCGCTTCTTTTCCCCTCGGGTTCGAATCCATTTTTTAAAGTGCGTTATTTTTATTTTTCTAAAGGTCATTATAAAAGTGATATATCGCAAAAGTACATAAAAATTCAATGCCAATATTGTATGAATTCTACTTTAAGTTTTGTTTGTTTAAATAAACCCAAGTGGCTTAAGTTCTGTTTGTTCATAATTATAAAAATACGTAAGTTAAATTAAGACTGCAGAATTAGAGGAAGTAGAACAATATTGCTTCTGTGATGGAAAGCGTGGCCGTCAATGATTCACTTATCCAATATTATCTAATAATGATATTTCTTTATTATTATTGTTTATTTAAATTTTATTAACTTTATTTAATTCATGGGGGTTGCAGAATTAATAATACATTTGATGACACATTTTTGTGCTTGCAAAGGGATGTTTAAATATAATTCGGATATATGTTAATGGTCAGTTCATTGTAAATGCGTCTATAAAATTGGATACAACTTTTTAGTAGAGGGGGGGGGGGGGGTATACATAGTTGATACAAAATAATCTTGTTTTGTAGTACAATATTTATTTTAATTTTGATTGGGACTTATAAAATAAGCTACAATATATTGTTTTATAGATTATCTTTGATAAAATTTTATTACACAAAAAATTGATACTAAACAGAAGGCGTTAGCTAAAGATGAATGTTTGTGTGCTAAGAGTGAAAGGTATTTTCGATAAACCTCATTCGTATTGCCTGAGGTTCCAAGACATTACTTTTTAAGCTAAGAAGCTTATTTTTGCGTGAATGAATTCTATTCTATCGCATTATACCGGCAAAACCAAATCCCAAAAAGTTTGATTCTAAATTTTGATCAAATTAATTGAAAGTCCTCTAAGTTCTATGTATTAATTTTACTGCTATAATGTTGAATCATGCCACCATTATATAATTCCATCGAACCGATAAGGCAAAATGTACGTATTTAAAGAAAAAACTGAGATGAGATACAAATCTGCTGAATGAGCCCAATATTTATAGCAAATCATGTTTTAAGGCTGCTCCATTTTGAAATCCTTTATTAGTATTTATTCGTATTATATAATATATAGTATATATATATATATATATATTATATATATATATATATATATATATATATATAATATATATATATGAATCCCTCAATTTTAATGCAGAGCCAATTGTGTTTTGTAGAGGACTGATGCATTCATTAAAAGCCTTCTTCCCAAGGCAATTCTAGAGTTTCTCCCCGCATTAATATGGCTATGAATAATTTAAGCAGCAATGATAGGATGTCAACTTTTTCTTCTTTCTTCTTCTTTTATATTTTTAAATTCAGGGAGCGAGAGAGAGAGCAGAAGAAAGTAGTAAAAAAAGAAACCATGCCTGAATTTTCAATCAATTTCCTGTTTTCCTTCCGCCCCTTCCTCCCTTGTCTTAAGAGTAAATGATTTTATATACTTTTTTCGGATACATAATATGTAAAGTCATATTAAAACTTCGTTTTCTATTTACTATATGTGTTGAGATTAAAGTCAGTAAAAAAATAAAATGAGAATTTTAAAACGAAAAGGAAAAACTTGATAATTTAAAACTTGTGGTGCGTCTGAGATTGCATTAGTAGCTATCATAAAGATATAAAGATATAGAGAGCTGATTCCCCATTGCAGAGAAACAACAGAACGCGGTTTCTTTGCTATTGAAAGGAATCATTATCTATATCTTTATATCTCTATGGTAGTGATACGTTCATTACAAGAGTAAAACCAAAGATAATATAGATGTCCAAAGCATATATTTTTGACGCCGACTAAAGTTGCCTTTGTTATTGTCTTCAATGTAGTTTAAGGCGAAATACAAAGGACAGCGTCACGCGTTCACTTAACCCTAAACGAAAAATACATAGAAGAACCGCATTTACGTCATATTTGTCTTTAATATTTGAAGGAGGATGACGTCACTGGAATGTTGTTAACATTTGCCATTATTTATCTTGGTTCTGATCATTATATTATTAAAGAATGAAGTAAATGTTATACCTTAAAATGTGATGTCATTAGGACTTATATTATCCTTAATTTTCCTCACAAGGTGGACATGAACTATTGATGATAATGATTTCGTTCCCTGCATTTCAAACCGGTTAGTTCTTATAAATTTTGAGGGAAGACGTGACATTTAGCACGAGGAAGATGGATGTGGTTGCGTGGGAAGGTAAGACTTATACGTTTAGGATATAAGATTTCATGCAGGACCTTGGCCCAAGAGATCTCTTGCAGCCGAATATGTAGACAAACATGGACTCTTACTATTGCTTTAATCCAGTGATATCGTAATACTTTTTATTTACTAGAAATATATTATGTATCACTCTCCAATAAGATGTGTTCGACCATATGCTAAAAAATGTTGACACTTTTTACATTTGTTTAGTTTCAGTTTGGGACCTTTTCTTTTGCATTTAATAATTTTTTTTCAAAATATAAAGAACTATATCATTCCATCGATTAGTACAGTCAATAGTATTGCTCGTTCTCATAGTTTTGTAAAGGTTTGGTGAATCTGACAATATATGATTATTGTATTTTAACTCTCATCTATTTTGTATATCAATAAAGTCTGGTCTACATATCAGACAGACAGGTCTCAAATAATATCAAAGCGAGAAAAACATATTTGGGCGATGTGACAACGGTTCAAAATGAGTTTTGACACCCATCAATGAAGTTTATCTATTAAAAAATGTAATTTGCAAAACAAAAAAAACGTTGCATAAGAAGCTAAAAATTATAACAAATAATATCTGATGTGATAAAGGAAAAGAGTAGATCATATTTCGTGGATGGAACAGAATCATTTGTCTTTTTGGCTCAATATATACCAGAAGTGTTACTTTGTGTATCTGTATAATTTGCTAGAAAATGCTAAAAATTATAAGATGCTAAGTAATAAATAACTTAAAGCAAATAACCCATCATATTTTAAATGTGAGATTAGTTGCATATAATTGGCCAGCTAAACGAGTGCTGTAAAACTGGTAAGTGGGCGTCGATCAAAATAGCTTAAGAACAATCAATATTATAGTTGAACAATACCTGAAACAATAAGTGACGTGAGTAAAGAATATCCGTGGATTGAACAGCGTCGGCGTCAGCATCCTGACCGACTTTGGGCTCCAGGAAAGGCCGATTGAACTCATTCCGAACTCCATTGGTCCCTATGGGGCTCTGACTCCAGTAAATTTGCCCGTTGCTGACTCGTGCTTTATCTTTGAGCCTCTCATAGGCCAAGCGGATAGGTCAGACTTAGAGAGAACAAGGGCATAAGAGACAATGGCGAGGCTCCTGACGTCTGTGAGTCGATGAAAACTCTCCTCTAGGAAGATCCTGGCCTTGGAGCGGCTGAGGAAACAGGTTTGTCGCTCATGACTGCTCAGAAAATGACAGGTTTTCTCAAGAGCAATCAAAACAAAGGCAGTGAGATGAAAATTTGGCATGGGAGGAAGCTGCAATGATGAGAAAGTGGTCTCTACGAAGTCCCCTCTGAGGGTTTGGTAGTTTAAAAGCCATAATATAGAAGATGCTAAGAGCTGTGGGCAAAAAAAATTGAAAAATCTATCATGTACATAATAATTTTTAGGTTAATAAACGCCTTTACAAATATATTAAAATCGAACTTGTATTAAACTTAAAGGAAATATGGTCAACGTTAACCTAATAAGTGGTACTTAAAAAAAAACCTTTCAATGATGTTTATCATCAAATAAAAAGTTGATACCCTTTTAGCTAACTTTTTTGTTTACGCCGCTTGAAAAAAATCATTGTTTGGTATTGTAGACAAAACAACTTAAGTATACATAGAATATACTTAGGAAAATATGGTTCTGATATAGAGACATATCTTTTAAGCCTATTATTTCTCAAGGGTAAATCAGTGAAGCAAATAATCATCTTAAAAACTCGATTCTTTTTACAAGCTAGATGACTTTATATAATTTCTTTGATTGGATATATATATGCAATATGTGAAGTTGAGAGTCGTAGACAAAATCTACTGCCGATTTGGTAGTTGTTAGCACGTTGTGCCCCTTCAGAATGGTTAGATATTTGATTGAAGGTGAAGTAGATATTCGGTGCATACTTGAAAAATCGTCAACTATTTATATTTTCTTTAATTGAAATAAAACTATTACTTCTGATATAAAATCATGCTATTTGAAGCGGTATTTGGTAGTCGTAAAGTGAAAAAAAAATTATAAGATATCAATCGCCGGTTGATGCACCAAACATAATTTGGTAATCTGGAATGTTAAAATATACCATACTAAAGTTTAATAGCAGTAAAAATTCAAAAAAGGACTTTTCTATAAATGGTATATTGAGGTCATATTCTTACATTTTTATCAATGAAAATAAATTCTTCCCAGTCCTGAAAAATGGCATGATGAAAAACATATAAGGCCCATGCCGTCAGATACACAGATGACCTTGATGAGTCGTGATCTCGGACCCCTCCATGAGCACTAAAGTACCTCAGGACCCCCAAGAGCTCAAAATTTATTTTGTTAAATATATCCGTGATGAGAGAGCTTCCCAGTGCTTGCTTGCTCAACCGAATGTAATGAAGCTGAAGAGCATTGGCCCCCATGTTGAAGAGGTGAAGCCGAGCACCCTTCCCAGGAAGTCTATCCGATGGGAAGAATTGTGTCGCATCCACCGGACTCTCACCCGGAAATATGGGCCCCACCACATCCCCACTTATAGAGACTGACGCCCTGGTGGAGCCATAAATGTAGCGACGATACACTTCATAGGGGATTATGGGGCTTTCATCCACTGCGATTTTGGCGAACTTGTAGACTTTGCCTCTGTTTTTCAAGTCCAGCATGAAGGAGGTGTGACGAAGAACAGACTCCCCTCTGGCTCAATCCGTACATCCACGCTTTGTCCCACTTGCATCAGCTGTAAAATATTAAAAAATGTATTTTTCGGACTAAAATTTGTTAATATTATTTTTAAAAATCTGTCATGTAAAGGATATCAAACCAAGTAAAAAATCACTTCTTTTTAAATAAAAATACAAATCTTAGTAAAATGTTAATTAGATCTACCGTATAAGTGTATAATGTTACAAATATTTGTGTCTTAAGGCGGCTTGGTAGTTCAACAAGGCTTTAAAATTATAGGGAACGCTATATATTACAACATCTTACTTGTGTAAGTAAATGGATTTCGATTGATAGTGTTCCGCTTTGAATCCTGGGTGCTATGGGAAAATTGACCTCAAGGTTTTCTCCACCACGAACGTAAACGAGATGATGCCTCTCTCCTGTTGTCAAGCGCGGCGAAAAGCTGTTGACAAAACCAAATGCCTCTACTTCCACAAAGTCATAGTCACTTGAGCCGAGAAGCCTGAGAACCACCTCCATATTTCTCGTCTGCCTAATATGTTTTGTGAGTAAGCTTGTATATCTACTAGGATTTCTTTTTTCGCAAGACAAATGTCAATCAAATCCAACTGTCTTACCGATTAATGACCATGCATCGAACACCGAAGTTCTCCCCGCGTCTTATCCATTCTGGAGCCTCGCAATAAAAGTCAACCGGCCTCTCTGTGCTAAAACGGGCCTTTGAGAAAGTAATTCCGCCATCAGGACCAATTGTTGTGAGGAAAAATATCCAGTCATCTGGACTCTCCGGAATGTGAAGACGAACGAAAAATTCACCGTCTTGATCGATATTTAGTGTTTCATAGCCCCAATTCCCATCGCCAGAATCGTAAAAGTCATTGTAACGATTTTCTCTAAAAGGTTATGATTTAGAATTAATTTTGTTTTACACTGATATTTATCATTTTTGGCATTGTCTATTGATATGGAAGTTTGATAACAAATATAAAATTGTTTTGCGGGTTATATATATGTTTGAGCATTTTAAGACTTCTGAGGCAGGATCTATTAATTTTAATTGGATTTTGTAGTCTTAAAAAGACAAAAACATTTCATGGTTTAACAAATAGTTTTTCGTGCTATATATTTGATAAAATTCATTAATGCTAATTCATTCACCTTGTATTTTGTTTCGTACTTTTGCTCTTTTATAAGAGCTCCAACTTAATAAAAAACATTTTGCATTTTCTGATGCACGTTTTCTTTTCAATATTTTTTTCTTCTGCAGATACGTATTGTAAAACATCATAAAACATATGTATAGCAAAAAAACATTGGCCTTTTTTATCTTTTTTGAGAATTGTTGTAACGATATATTTGGCCCGAAAAAACTCTTGATATACCTTGAAAGAAGATAATTATCCGGACAGACTCTTTTCGCCGTACTCAATGTATCCGAACGCCGATCGAACCCATTTTCCGACTGTCCAAGGATAAAAAATCCTTGTTTTGGATTATGAAAGACTTGAATATTCTCAAAGTCATTCAGGAAGCGATCTTTTGAAATCAAGTTTCGGCCTTGACCCTTTTCAAAGCTTGCCTCACGTATGGAAGTCATCATAAACACAGAGCCAGGGTATCCTTTACATCTTGCTTCCACAGTCCCCATGCCATGATCCTTCGTTTGGGAGAGGACAAAAACCGCTTCGTCTACTGGGCTGGGATCGACACTCACTTCGATGTAATCTATTAATGAATATATATCTATATACCTATATATATATATTAGGGTGAAACTTATGTATTATTTTTTTTGTAATTTGATCGCCTCTAATATCCTCATTATAATGCTATTTTCAAACAGTTTGGTGCAAAATGTAGGTATGTTTGCAAGTATTCTAAATTAGTATTTAGTTTTAATGTACATACAAAATTGAACAAGATATTAATGTTTTGAAATAGTCATTTTTGGGATATTTTCCATAAAAATAAAGAAGGTATTATAGATTAAGAAATGCGGGTTCTTAGTTCATCTATAAAATTAAACTAAAACCTATTTTTTTACAACTAAAAACGATTAATTTGATCAAATGTACATTGTAATACTCGTTTCCTTCTATTCTGCGAGTTGAATTGGAGAACAAGTATAGTTACAATGTCTAACTCTTGAAGAAAAAGTAAATTTTATTTTTTGTAATCTTTATTCCATGATTATTTTATGAATTTTCATTGAAAAAGACTTTACTATTAAAATTGATCTATATTTACAATATAATTTCATGTGTCAATTTTTATATAACTGTGATGATTTGATAGTTCAATTTCTAACAATTTGATTAGGTGACGTTGTTTTTAATATAATAATGCATTGATACAATGTTGTTCAAAACTCTTTCGCATATCTATTTATTCGGAATTTTTGTAAATTAACTCTCAAGGTTGTCATATCTTTTGGCAAATATTAATATAATTTTTTTTTGTGAAATCAACGAAACTTATTGTTAACATACATCTTGAGGAATTGGTTTCTTTTTCTTGATTGTCAGATTTATGAAACTGTTTTTTTTTAATACAAAATCGATTACATATTGCGGCTTTTTGTATTCAAAAGAATATTTCTGGAATTTTTTTCAATCTCTTTTTTCTGTGCTAGGATTTATAAAAGTCTATATAGTTGTGTGCTATACCAGAGATGAGTGATTGATCCATGAGTTTATAGACAACGAGTGAAATACGGGCAGCATTTCACTGGAAACCACGAGGCTAAAGCTCGTACTGACCCTGTCCCCTTGGGATCCAACGCGCTCAGTCCCAGCCTGAAGAATCAAATCCTTACTCATTATCATCCAATGATAGCTTTCTAAGTGAAATTGGTTTTTAGTGAGAAGACAATGTAGCTCCCCAATAAAACGTCCTTTGTGAGACTCCGAACGTACATACGATGTCGAACTGGAAGGAGATATTTGTGAATATTATATGTTCTGAAATTTTTCTCTTGCAAAAACATGATCTTATGAAAATATATCCTGTGACTTTTTATATAATCCATAAGATTTACGGCTCCCACACCCAAAATATAAACTTATGAAGCTGTGATCCGTCAGAGAAGTTTATTTCTGTTTTGGTCAAGGCATGCATTCGCCCAAACTGCCAAAAATAAGGAGTATTTAAGGTAGCAAATTCGGCACTATTTCAGAATTCGCTCCTTTTCCAGGGACTCCTTTATTCACTTTAAAAGTCCATAGTGATAAAGGAAGCTATACTCAAGTAAAAGAGAGAGAAAAGAGTGAAGGAGAAGATGAAGAGAGAGGGAAGGAGAAAAAGGGGATTGAGAGAGAGGGAGGAGAGAGTAATCAGTGCCAATCACCGACCATGTCGGTGGAAACAATAAAGAAAAACAATGTCTAAATGAATGATACACTACTATTACTATTATTATAGTGTAATAAAACATCATTCCACTCCAGGATAATTGTTCTTATAGCTAGAAAAACCAAAAACAGCCCAGCCCTCGACTACCAACGTTTGATAGAGAACGTTGAACATGATTATGCATAAACTTATGTTCTTCTACGTTTAACATACCTAAAACGTTGGTCATCGAGAGCTGGGTTGTGTATTATGTCGATCTTGTCGCAACTCGATTGCCCTCATATATTTATAAGTATAAATTCCTACATTCAATTCAAATACATATAGTAATCAACAATTTTAAGATTTTCTTTTATTGAGTAAATATTTACATAATAAATTTAATCATTAATATAAAACTCTGCAATACATTTAAATAAACTGTCAAAAGCGTCGTTCAAATTCTTGCCCCATCTCTTTAACCATAAAAATCCATCCAAGTGCCCAGAGAGCATAGTGTCATGGACACCGGCCATTGACTTGAGCCTCTGCTCATTGGTCGATGGCATGTAGTATATGCGGGCGGATAAAATCTTAGGCAGCCTCTTATTTGGAGGAACTGCTTCGAGGATTCTATATCACTCGTCACTTCTATTATTTCCTTTATGGACATGATTATTTTGAATGATGAGCTCCTTTTTCTCCTTCACTCTCTCTTCATCCTTCTCCTTCCCTCTTTTCTCTCTCCTTTACATGACTAAAGCTTCCTTTATCACTATGGACTTTTAAAGTGATAAAGGAGTCCCTGGAATAGGAGCGAATTCTTAAATACTGCCGCAATTCAACCATAATAAAAGTTGGAAATGGAAATTTACAGTATCGATAGATATAATCTTTATTGGTCGTCATATTTATGAAAAATATAAACATTTCTTCTCTCCCTTAGTGTAGGAAGTTGTTTTATTGGATATACATTAATAAGTATTATTGAAATAACCAAAACAAAATATTTTTTAATGTCATGAGCAAAGTCATTTATTGTTCCATGGTATATATTTTTGTTTCTGAATTAATGTTAACACCATAAAAGTCCTTCATGAATGACATTTATTATTTTTTTATAATACTCCTTTTTGTAAACCCGTTGTGTTATCCTTAGCGAAACATTAGTTAGTCCATTTGTGATTCACTTTGTATGCAAAAAACGCAGGGGATCTATGGTGTTGAAATACATATGAAAAGTTTTACTTGATATTTCTTCTTGGTTTACCATGGCAAAATAATCCTTGCTTTTCCCTATTGCACTCACACACACAAAAAAATATAATTTAATTCAACATCCATATAAGAATTTATGAGATCCAACGACATGTAAGAAGAATATAAAAGGATTTTGTCATTGTCCTTTTATGAGGGTTGCGATTCCCCCATATACTATATTTATATCTAAGATATGACAATGCATTCAAGATGGATTGCACACTCAATATTTTTTCAATGCTGTGCACTCTCATGAATTCTCAAGAGCCTGATTCTAAATTTACATATTTAACTAAGACGGGAGGAATTATTTATTAATAGTTGCTTAATTCGTTATTTTGCCCGAGAATAACAAGGACGTTGTAGCAATAAAAACATTGGGTCCGTTTAGGAGGACCCTAACGTCATTCGCTTTTGATATAACTTCATATAATATGACATATAAATATCATATATTATATATCTATATATATATTATATATTATACTATCTACATAATATAGCCTGTCCCCCGTTTTGAGATCGTACGCTCCAAAACATTTTCTGATATGTTGCGTCATGAGAAAAGAATAACAATGGTAAGGTCAGCCTGCATATTTATGAGTGCATAAGCCAGTCAAAATAAAAATATTTTTTTTATGTCAAAAACGCCATTTTCAAGATCTCGTGCTGACTGAATTCAATGAGCTTGCTGCTACTTTTACGCCATAGGTGTTCTTTAAACGTTTATCAACTCAAAATGAAATCTGTTTAATACAACAAATCGATTTTTCAAATAAATCAGTGAATAATTAAAGCACCCTTTATATTACGATTTATATCTTTATGCATAAAACTCACTTTTGAAGAGTTATTTTTTAACTAACGGAGGTTTTGACCTGACGTAACCCTACATCGAATTTCTTTTTAGAGCGTTCTTGCCCTTATTAAACCTCTGTTCATGATGGAAAAAGTTTTTTGATTGCTAAAAATAGTAAGACACACTCTAATGTACATGTTTTTGTGGAAAAATCTATTAGATTGACTTGTTTTGTAATAAAAAACCAATTAATATTGTAGTTATTGTTTTATTACAAACGACATGAATAATTACTGTTTTCATATTGCATGATAACATTGATTGTGCAAAACTATTTTATTAAAGCCACCGCCATATGGCTTTCCTGTTCCAAAGGCCCAAAGCTATATCATATGGGGTTTCAAGCCCACCCACCCCCCGAGGGCCCCCGAAGGGTTTTGAAATCCCGAGTCCTTAATTGTATTTGGCGGAACCCTAGGCCCCATTGTAATGTGGTTGAAAACCAGTATGTCATGGTGTCATCGTTGGATCCTAAATAGATCAATTGGCAACTTTCATATGCTATATTTTGCAAGTGGCGATCCAAGACCCATCGGGATTTGAAATCCCAAGGATTGGCTGGGGTTATAGACCCTATATTTCATCCTTGTAATCGACAGAACCCGAGGATGGCCCCGATTGCTTTTGGTTTTGAAACCCCAAGAGGTACCAGTATGATTGGTAGAACCCGAAAGCCTCTGGATGAAGGCTTTGGAGCTCCTTATGCCTTGTTTGTTGGACACCACCCAATAGAATTGCTCAAATAGGAATAAACTCGTACTGTAAACAATATAAAGAAAATCAATTTTACCTGTGACTGCTAAAATAATATAGTTAGTTTCAGGTGACAATTCACCAATATTAAATATATGTATATATATATAACTTTAAAATTCGTTAAAAGATTGAATACTAATTAATCAGATTCCTAGGTCATATTTGTTGTTTCTGTGGGTATTCGGCATCAAAAACGGTACTGTTATAAAATATATATCTCACCAACTAAATGAAACCTGTCTACCTAATGAAAATTCTGCTACTTTACCGCTTCTTTAAGTAGTGTTGTAAGAGCATATATTTTTTTGAAGTGTAACATATAAATAAAACAAAAGAATATAAACTTGTTAAAGCTTAGATACTTATACTATCCATTTATTTATATAGACAAAAGGTTGACTGCTTTATGTATGTATCTATTTATCATGCCTTAAAAAAATTGATATGCGATTGATACATTTATCTAATTGCAATGCTTATTTTTGACATAATTAAACGCTTAAATCAGAACTAACTGAATTTTTCCTCGCATACGATGACTAGGCTAAAATAGTTACCAAATTCATAAAATGTGCCATGGCAAAAATACATACAGCAGTAAGCTCTTTGTTTTTATACGTTCGACATGAGATAATTTATAATCCATGATTGATCGCAGTGTATTAGGATAACTAAAGATATGTCTTTTAAAGACTATTCTATTTTGGCTGAAGAAAGAATGGGAATGAGGGCCCTTATATACATTTACAAGACCTCCATCATTTGAAAAGTTTTTTTGATATCGCAAAGACAAAGTGATAATATTTTCACAATATTC
>CP045891.1:3526494-3548426 GCA_013387185.1 Caligus rogercresseyi
TTCCAAATTTCCACTGGAAACGTTTTCTTTTTCACTCCTTGTAAGGATGTGGGCAACCTTTCAACTCAATCATCCATGCTTTTTTATGGATTCCTTTCACTCAAGATTTTGAGGGATTTATAAGATTAAATATTAAACACATCGCAGACAAACATACTGCTCCGTTAATTCCTCTTCGGTCTACCCACTAAATATCGCAAGGCTCCTATCAAGACGAGGGCCATGGAATTTGCTCTCTCAACTGTAAAAAGCCTACTGGCGGAGCGCTTAGTCTCTGGAGATCTGGTCAGAGAAAATGACCTGAAGTGATTATGATATCAGGGGCGGCTCGCTATTCTGCCCTCGGCATCAAGATTCCAGGGAATTCGGCAGGACGTTGGAATTTTGCGGGTGACCTGGTAAATTTCTTCCCTTCCAGAGCCGAGAATGCAAAGATCGACCTGAAGCGACTTTTACGTTTTACAAAGATTATGATTTTAAGTTCTGTTGTCTTTTTTCCTTTACTTTTTCTCATTGTTTTGTATGTGTTTTTCCTTTGTTGAAGATTAATGTGTGATGACTTTGTTTGAGTAATAGTTGAACTAAAATGTTTATTTATATATATATTTATATTTTAATTACACAAAATATCAATAAAGTCGAAAAAAAATTGACTTGATTCTAACCAAGGAGGTCTTTCATAATTTTAAACGAATCTTCCACAATTTTCAATCAATTGCCAAAAAGTGGTCCAATTACTAAAGAATGAACCTGACCAATTAAAACTCAAAATTTTCATCGAAATTATAAAAACTTCTAAATCAGTAAATATAATCCCCTACGACTGCAATGACGTCGTGGAAGTGATCCCGGAGCTTTTGGAGATGGTCGAACAGCTTGTCTTCGCTGACTATCTTCATCATCCGCTGCACGTCCAGTGTGACGTCTTCGTGGCAACCAAATCGTTATTTCGGAGCAAGTACTTCAACTTTCGGAACAGGTCGGTCGCAGAGGTTCAGGTCGAGTAAGTAAGGGCTCTATTTTACCTGTTCAACGTCTCTCCGGGTCAGAAAGTCCCTGTTATCCGCGGCAGCATGAGGACGTGCGTGTCCCACATTAGGAGACAATCTTTCATGTAAATCCTGTTCTATTTGAGGTTGTTGAACCGGTACTGCCCAGTCGTCTTCAGGTAGCTGATCATGTTATTTTGGTCGGCTGTGGTCCCGGCAGGTAATGCTACGATCAAGACACGTTTGAGTTTGCACGTAAACTCCATCACGATCATCGTCTTCCTCACAGTATGTTTCACTCGGGGGTCGAGAACTGGGCTCGCGTGGGCTCCACTCAGACTCCCTCTGCTCTGTTTGAGTCCCGGTCGAACAAGGACTAGTCCTGGACTAACAGATGAGACCCCAGATAGTCCTCCCCGTGGTCCTGGATCAGCTTCAGGAGGTCCTGACAGCACTTCACTCGCTGCCTCTTGTTGTCTCATAGAACTGGTGGGGGACGAGTACACTCAGGACGTTTGTAGTCCAAGATCCTTCGTCAAACGGTGGAAACGGTTTTCTATGTTAGAAAAATATCAACGACAACCTGTCGAATGTCCATCCGAGGGTTATCCTCGATCAGGCGCTTCACAGCGGCGATCGTTTTCGGTGTCCTCATCTCCCAGGGTCTTCTTGATGACACATTGTTCTCCAGAGCAAAACTACCATTATCGAACTCCTTCTCCATCTCTTGGTGTGGAGAAGCCAGGGCAGGAGTAAATTGTAAAAATGAGGTCCCCGTAGATCTCGTTGACTGTCTTGGTGGGCTTGATCCGGATCAAGAAGCAGGAGCGAAAGTCCGATGTATCCATTTGCAGTGGCGAATGGTGTAAGAGATAGAAATGGTTGGAGGGTTGACTATTTATACTATCTGAGTGGCGCCACAGGGTTGCTTCACACATGTGTAGACAGGGCTACCCTTCAGCTCCTCTTATTTTATTAATACATTTGAGAACGTCATGCAAAGCTCAACGTTTATCATTGAATCATGAAATATTTATATCTAAGAAATGACTTTGTGTGTGCCTATAATTGTATTTGTTTTAGATGTGTGTTTTTTTTGTCCCTATACCTCCGCAATTGTGGAAATGAAAAAGTATAAATAAAGCTTGCCTTTGGCCGAAAAAAAAAATTAACATTTGAGAACGTTATGGTCAACGAGCATAGAAAATTGGAGGGTTTTGGAGTTGACTTAGAGGGAAATCGCACCTCGATTGAACTTTACGCAGATGACGTTACCCTAACGGTGGTTATTTTACAAATTCGAAAAATCGTCTGGACTATCTCTCAACAAAGCGAAAACAGCTTTCTACCAAGTTCATCCTGGAAACCCTTCTCGTAAATGAAAAATACTCTTACGAGATAAAGAAAAGAATTGAAGTTTGGGCATTGAGTGGTGTAATGAAGACAACTGGATCTATTTAGCATCTGTGGTTTTTCAAAAGCATGACGTGAAGGTAAGTTAATTTTAAGAAGATTTGGCTTGTGTAGTACAAAAATATTATCTGCCATTTATATAAAGCGTCGTCATGTCCTATATACGCCGAGAGGGATACGAGGGGAAGGGAAAGTGGTCAAACAACCTGTTTCACCATAGTTACCTATCAGCAATTAAAGCTTTAGGAGTAGGATATTCTCAGCTGCCTGTGACTTGCCTTCAATTTATATACTTTTTTTATTGATATAATAAGAATGTAGATACGAAATGGAAGAGAACGATTTCGTAAAGCGGGTTTTATTTGTATATGTGTCATGTTGGGTATATTGTGATCAAGAATCTTATAGACGTATAATCCATCTTTTGAAAGCAATTCCACCTTGGATATGGTTAGGAATAACCCAAAAGGGCCTTCTTTTTCCAAACTTTAGGAAACAAGAGGAGTTAGAAGAAGAAGCCATTTTGCATGGAATATTGCCTGTACATATTTGGGTGATCAAAGGCCGTTTTGTGATGCAGATTTAGACTCCCTTTATATATATATTTCTTAAAAAGATCAGTTACTTACTACGTTGTACCTGAAATTGTCTAAGAAATCTTAAAACGATGAGGGGATTTAGTTGCTAAAAAATATATAAAGCTGCTGGACCTTCCTCTTAAGTGAAAAAAATACATAATGGCAAAAAAAAAATCACCGCCCACTTCAGATAACGGGTGGTTATATAATTTATGTAACCTTGCAAAGATTGTGACAAGATTTTCTATACGACCCTCCATGCCTTTACGGAATGTCAAGCAGTACAAATTCTTACTAAGTTTGTCAGTCTGAATTTAAAAGGACTGGAAAAAGGGAACTTGTCCAAAGCCGGAGAGCCGTTATCTTATATGAACTTGGAAGAAAAATGACCACCCTGCAAAATTCTTTAGTTTGGACCGAACACCGTTAGCCAATTCTCTGTAATTTGGTTTTACCATTTGAAATAGCCATTTCAAGGGCACAAGTTTTATGAAATGTTAGTAAAATTTGATGTAAATAAAAAATGACGTCAAAAACATAACGCCTTTGTTGTCAATTTGTTTGTGTTTATTTTTGTAGGTGAGTGTTAAGGTTTAACATTAAATCATGTTTCTTTATACTAATTTCCAATCGTGAGCTCAGATACCTTTGATCCGAACCCAAATAGTTATTTAGCACATACAGATATCAAATGTGTGTATTTATAAATCATTACATGTGCATTTGTGTGTATTTTTCGGAAATGAAGCTTAAGATAATTCCACGTCTGTGAAAAAGAAATGATCATAGATCAATGAATTTGTATGGGTTGCCTCACTTTCCTCTATCCATCACCCCTTCCAATTTTTAAACCAAAAATTTTGTATGAAGCAAAACCTAATTTTAATTTACTTTATACTTTTATTCCAAATACGAACATCGTGTTGTCATGTATGTGTTAATAGAAGGTCTCTCTAGGAAAATTACAGTTACATAGGACCACGCCATGCTCTCAAAAGTAATAAGGTTCCTCTTTGATATGATATGCTTAATGAGAAATGCTCCTATAGTGTATATCCAATAATCTTCTATCTAACTAATTTTATATGGAACGCTGCATTATAGTTTATCATCACACACACACACACATATATATATATATATATATATATATATATATATAAATATATATATAGATATTATAGATGTACAAATAGGTAATAATCTCATCAGAAATGTTTCTGAAAAACCGAGGTGAGTATGATGCTTATTGAAATAAGGATAGTACAAATTTTATGCAAGGAAAGTGTCGTAGATCAAAAGGGGCATGTGACAAAGAGAATTAATATGCACATATTAGAGGAAAGAGTATATAAATATGAGGCGTTTTTGTCAGTCCTAGTTAGGAATATTTTATAAATTATTTGGGACGGAAAATGACAAAGAACGATTTTGGAGTGTTTTGTCAGATATTACTCATAAAGAATTTAAAAAATTGTTATATATTCGTTACCTACATATATTTTAATGTAAATTTATAATGAGTTCAGTACTTACATTAAGAAAAACGGCCCATCTCTTGTTGTTCAGAGGCATGTTTTAGTCCTGGTCGTCTAGTAGATTAGCCTTTTTCTGTTCCTTCAAACTTGGCATTTAGATTATTAAGAAACATTCCCTTCTTCCTTTCGTTGGTTCATCGACTTTAAAAGCATATATATTTCGTGATACAAGAGACTAATACGGCTGCCATTAGTTGAAGCTTTGAGTATTTTAATTTTATTGTCCATCCCATTATCTGGGTCCGTGAGTTTACTCGACTCTGTCTATATATATTGTTTATTCTTGCCGTAATTGATAATTTATGAATATATATATATATATATATATATATATATATATATATATATATATATATATATTATATATATATATATATATATATCATGAATATATGATCATATGATGTAAACTCAGATTGTACTGAATTCTGAATTGATAGAATGCAACCAAGGTCATTTTTGGATTTATCATTCAAAGGTAAACTAAACTTAACAGTACTATTTTACTCTGAAGCGAACAAGTCATCTTCTACAGGCGAGTGAAGTTAATTGATACAAAAAACCTATGAAATATGCTATCATACACACTCCATTTTTTCTTTGTTTTTACTAAAAACTTTGTTTATCAAAAAACATCAAACATACATCTGGTAGTAAATTAGATTTCCTTTAAATTAATATTATTATTGAAGTCTGTAACGTCCACCATTTTGAAGAAATTGGCGAAAAACTATATTTTTACTTAATTTTTAAAACTTTGACCTCGTTGGCGACCTCGTAATGTTGACGATTTTGTTCAAACTTTGTGTGTCGTCTTCTTTTATCACCAAGAAACAGAAAATTCACAATGTTGCTAACATTTCTAACATTTGAAAAATAAGAACAGCCCTAATATATATATATATATATATATATATCTGTTTCTTTTGCTCAAGCTCCAGAGAAACTGTATTTCACTTTTTAGCCGAATGTGTTGTCACCAAAAGATACAGGGATACAATTTCAGAATTTGTACAACAAAAGTATGATATTATTTTAAATAAAAATAACTTTGCTTTTATATATGTTGGTTCTTATCAAAATGAAATTAATTTTATGATTACAAAAACTTTTAGTATTCTTTATAAATTTAAGTGCTCTAAAATCCCCCTCCCACATAATATGTTAACATATATAGAAAACATTATTAAAGAATGCCTTCACAATGATTAATGTAATGATGTCTTTTGTTTTTATATTGTAATTTTATATACATACGTGTATACCTATATATACTTATAATTGTTTGAAGTGAATTGACACAGAAATAAAGTTTTGTTGTACGTCGGTACAAAAAAAAAAAAATATATATATACATATATCAGAAAACGACCGGATACCCGATCCAGCCCTGCCCGGTGTCTCAAAATCGCCGGGCCCGGACCCAAATATATTCGGTCGTGCGTTATTTTTAAAATGACGACGGTTTTTAGAAAATAATTGCTATATATATCTTTTTAAATGTGAAAAATTAAAAGTAGTACTGCACTTTTGGAGAAAAATATTTTCTAAAAAAAACGTCATCACTTTCAGAATGACGAAGGAACGACTATATTAAAGTCCGGCCAGACTAGAAAAATTTAAGTCCTGGCCCGCTCCCAGCGAAAAAAAGTGTCCCGATCGTTTTCTGATATATATACTGATGGGTTGATGCTTGTTTCCTTACTTTATTACGACTTCAATTAGTTGATGGTTGATCCTGGCTGTGAAACTATTTACATATTATGAATAAAATAATTTAGCCAGGAAAGCAGTAGATAAATAAGAATGGGAGAGGTCATATGGTGCTATCGGGGATTTAAACCTGTATACGTAGGTATATGATTTTTATCATGGAAGACCAACTTCACCGGCATGAAATGGCATTATAGGAGGGAAAATACCCTCAAATGTCTATAATGTATGTTAGGACATATTAATGTCAAGTGACAAATTTCAAATAATTTATTATTTTATTTATCTTTTAAAAAGATGATTGCTTCGAACTATAATAAAGTATTACAATTCACCAACGAATTATTTAAAAAACATTTAGATATAGACAAAGGATGAATTTGCATGTAATGTAGTAGTGATAAAGATAATGTAGTAGTGATATTGGTGTAATTACTCTCCAACCATTCATTATGATTCAGTGCCTTGCTTCTCATTCAATTACATAACATAGTTATATTGTATACACGCTTTCTCGGGCAATTAT
This sequence comes from Caligus rogercresseyi, assembly GCA_013387185.1. Lineage (NCBI taxonomy): Eukaryota > Metazoa > Arthropoda > Copepoda > Siphonostomatoida > Caligidae > Caligus > Caligus rogercresseyi. The sequence goes on from CP045891.1 coordinate 3,533,252, forward strand.
TTTAAGCACTAGAGTCTAATTAGATTTATGAGATTGGGCATTCGTTGTTTTTTTTCATTTTCCCTATGGATAAATTATCAGCAAATGCAGAAAATGAAAATTAGTAGAAAATTTGAATTTGCACTTATTTTTCATAAGTACAGTTATCATTTGTTATGATAAAGTATTTCAATTATGTTTTCTTTTTCTTTTTTTAGACAAAGTATTTATTTGAATAATAATTTATACATTTTTGCGACTAAGAAAAAAAAAGAAGTTTCTTCCACAGATGTTTTCAATTTAAGAACAAAAACCTTATTTTCAACTTTATCATAATCTTGCATCAAAATAGTTTTTAATGAAAGTGTAGCCTTAAGAATATACTTGACCTTAGATACAAATTTTAAGAAACTTATGTAATATGAACATATGGGCGCCGTAGGCGCCCAAATATGCGAGTAGCTAATAACTACAGTGACACGTTAAACCCAATTTCCTTTTTAATCATGAATAACATTAAAGCATTTGTGTGTTTTTTTTTTCATTTTGGATTGCAATATGAGAAAGGGATATTTTCCCTCTTCAAACCTGCAATCTAGGCAATGAGAATAACGCAAGTAGTTACCCACTAAATGGTCTCCCAGATTGACTATTTGGGTAAATACTTGAAAATGAGAAAAAAATCAAAAAATTGAACGTTAAGAAGGCCTCTGGTATTGATGTATGGGAGGGTAAATATACACTATTCTTCCAAATGACTGAAACAGGAGAGTCAATGGAATTAAAAGGCAAGCTCCCAAAATTTAAAACAGGGAAGAATACTTCTTGTTCCCATATGGGAAACGGAACCAAATTCAACCACTGGAGCCCTATTACGGCTCTGATTATTCTTATAGGATTTTCTTGGGTATTTTAGCACAAAAATTGAACCTGAGTCGGACAAAATCTTACCTCAGATGGTTTTTCTGAAGCATAGAAACATAGCAGATGTGTCACGCAATGTACAAGCAGCGGTTGGAGTCCGTAAAAAAAAGATTTGGAGCTGTGATAGGAATTGACTTCAAAAAGGCTTTTAATTCCATATTTCAAACGTCAAAAACCAAAGTCTGTGATGATCTGGGCAGGAGTTATGTCAGATGGGAAAAAGAGCCCTCTCATTTGTCCCCGAGGGTGTCAAGATTAACAAGGAGGTCTACCTGTCAAAGTTACTTGATCAAGACTGCCATGGATCAAGGCTGAGTATGGGGAAACCTTTTTTCACTTTTCAGCAAGACTCTGCCCCAGCCCATGGGTCCAAACTGTCCAAGATGGTGCAAGTAGAATTTTCCTACCTTTTGGGACAAATTTACCTGGCCACCTTCAGCCCTGATCTCAACGTCATGGACTTCTCCATGTGATCCATACTTGAGAGCAAGGCTTGTGCTTTGCCCCACCGAAATTTGACCACCTTAAAAGAGGCTCTCGTGAAGGAATGGGGAAAAATCAGAGAAGAAACGGTGCGTGCAGCTTGCCAACAGGTCTGTGGACGTCTTGAAGCTGTACTGCGTGAGAATGGCGGACATTTTGAAAATTGTAAATAGTTGTGTTGGTACGACCTTTAAGAAAGTTTTTACCAAGTTCTGCAAATTTTCAGTGAGAAATAAACTATTTAAGACTACATTTCTTTCTTACCGGACTTATTACGCACCCTGTATTTTAAAGGCTAATGTTTGGAAGAAACCTAACAAACAACTCTATCAGGGCATTCTCAGAAGTGTGGGATTCAGCTCATATAATTATTTGGAACTATGTGCCTCAATATCATAGTGATTCGACGTTATCCATCAAAATGTCCACAATCATTTTTCTTTAAAAGTCTGAGCTTCTTTGGAAGAAAGGGCTATTGTCAATAATGCGTTATCAGTTTATTCATCTCAGCTTATTCATCCTTTCATTGAGAGGAGATTTAAATATCCTCTCTTTAGAGCCGCAAATGTGCACCTAACTCCTTACCCATGGCATTTAAAAATGCATATTCCTAGTGTTCGTGAGGAAGTGCCACGCATATCAGATGTTTTCGTTAAAGTTCTTAAGCTACAAGTAACTAGAGGCTAAGAATTGGACGTTCTATGAAGGGAATTTTAAGACGGGAGAAAAATCACGGACCAGCTGCAAGTGGCCTCTAATTGCATTGTATTTAGATCACATTGGAAAGATTGTGCAAATTATATAATAATACCATACATGCATTTGTAGATTGCCCAGTTATATCTATTCTAAAAAGATTAATTGCAATTAACATAAAGGGAATGGATTATTTGAATGATGACAAAATGAAAGCTGTGATTCTCTTTGAAATTCCAAACCAAAGAATAATCGATCAAACATCTTTAAGGTAATCGATTTTGCGTTTTTAAATGCTAAGGCAAGAATTGCGAGCAAACTAACTTCGACTGAGCTTTTAAGTCCTCGGGATATCCGTGAAATTCTCTTGGCAGCCGCCACCAGATATGGAGCCCTAACCCTCTGTAACCGACAACTTGTGGACTCTCGTTTCGAAGGAAAATCAAGTATGACCCGACGAAGTCTCTCAGCCATTTTAAGATAATTAAGAGGTTATAAAAAAGTTTATTAGCTATATGAATTTTATACCTACGTATCCTTAATTTATGAAATGCTCAAAAATGGAAAAAATAATTAGTGATAACTTTAATATTGTATAATACTTTAGATCAACTCCTGCTGTAGTAACACATATACCCCTCTGTGTGGTCGTGTTCATTTGCTTTATATATGTGTGTATTGTTTTATATCTTTGTTCTATATTGTAATGCATATGTGTAATGTGAAACAGCAATAATTTTTTTCAACTAAAAAAAAAAAAAAAAGTCTGTTATACCATTGTCATAGTATTGTAATTATTTATTCTTATTTGTTATATTTTGTTGGTTTTGTGTCGTTGTATTAATTTAAGACTAAAGTGTCTTCTTATGTATTTTATACGAAATTGCTTCTACTTTTATATAAGAATTGAAATACAGGGAAAAAATTAATCATAATGTATTAACCCTACATGCACACGTTGCGTCAAAAATGATCCTAAGGTTAAATATTAATTAAAAGTTTCAATACACTTATATATTCCAGGTATTCCACAAAAAATGTTTATAAAATGTGACCACCAGCATGTGCGTTTCATATATTGACTTTTGAAAAACCATTTTCTTATGACTACTTTTCAGCAAGTGGGGGTAACAATTGAGCTGTTCAATTTAATTTTTGTCGCCTAAATTGGTCTCTAGAAACCTTTCTGGGCAAAGACTTGATAGTCCTTGCCACAATATTCTAAATTTTGATGAATAGAACAGAGGGACTGGCTACAAGTCTGATAATATTATAATAGTGGTTCTTACGTTCATGAGTAGCCGCAAAATAATACTAAATTGAAGCTTTTGCCTTCTTTCGATTTGTTAAGCCAGCGAGAAGCGAAGAGAACGGATAAACCTTTCCATATGCTTTAAGGATTATTGGCTTAATTCACTATGCAAGATATTTTGTTGAATTCAAAACCTTGAATATATTTGCCGTTTCTTGTACTTTGAGTGCAAGAGTTCCATATCCAACATACTGGCCATCACCCTGATTATTCTGAAGAGAAAAAAGCAATTCCTTATATGGTGATTACACCTACTAACTTATCATGCAACTATCGAGTTACGGAGAGCATAAAGAAGAGTTTTGAAGAGCTCTAGAGGAAGTCCCAAGATTTAAAACCATTGACAAAGCATGTAATCCTAACAGTCTCAATTATTGGGATCTTGCCCTTAATACAAAATTTTACACTATAGATTTGTATATAGTTTGTGGTATTTATGTGACTTCCATTAATTGTACTTAGCGGTCTTATTTTATAATAGCTCTCACGAAAGATTAATTAAAAATAAATATATATACCATGTGCGAAAACAAAAAGATTCATTCCTCCTGTCATAGACGGTCAATACCTCTATAGAATAAACAACAACAAAATTAAATATTGTCAACACTCATAGACGTGGTTTGCACTTTTATTAAAGGAATTGATGAATTATCTCATTAACACTATTGATCGTGCTCAAACTTAATAAGAAGGAAAAACTACTAGTTCATTACTCTTACACTTATTGTACGTCGATGCCTATTTCTATGAAAATACATTGGAAAAGAGACTCAAATATTAAATATTGATGCACATAAAAAACCCTCTAGAGTTGTTTGCTTAATTGAATTTTGTATATTTTAATTACTTATGGTGAATTTTCAAAAGATCTATAAATATTCATTAACTATTTTCTGATATTTTTTGTTGTTGTGATTCCTGCTTGTAATTGTATCACAGAATACTTCAAGAGGACTGGAATCTGTCTAATCACCGACAAGACAAAGAAGATGCTATTGGGACTACGAAGCTCCTCAACATCGTCACCCCTAGAGACCCTTGGTGTCACCATATTGGGATATAATGGCTTCTAAGTGCATCACTCCAGGGTCGCTACTGACTTAAGGAGGAAAGACGGAACTATCCGCCGGTTTGGAGTCTCAATGCCCGGAAGACCTGTCCTTTATTACGCCACCAAAGAAATTGTTATTGGCAAGGCCCAGAATTGTGCCTGGGTAACTCGACCTGTGCGATTCCCGACAGCTGGCCCAACAGCCACATCACTGTGACAGTGGAGTACAAGTCGCTCTTAACGATCTCGCCCTTGTCCTCCTAGGCCTCCAGGGGTCAGATAGAATGTCAGTCGGATATCCCAACAAAAACGAAATGGTTGTTCGGCAGTGAGGGATGGCGGCTAGGAAGGCGGTCAATCTTCCAAATCTCCCTCTCAGTGATGTCCTCTGCACCTCAGACTGCAGGACAAGAAGTGGGACGGGTAATCTTAGGAAACTTAATTATATAGGTTGCACTTCTGCGGTCAACATGACAAGAATATGGAATTTATCTCCGGAGCTGAGGTACACCGACAACCTTTTGAAAGCAAGGCGAGCGGCAAGAAGGCTTGTAAGATGCAAGACATCTTTAATTTTTAATAGATCAAGTCATGTCGTTAGGTCACTCTTTTATTTATGCTCTTATATATTTATATTTATTTTTATTAATTTTATCATAGTAACCCTAAAGCGGGTGTCAAATGGATACCAAATATATATTTTATCAAACAAACGCACACACAAATTAGAAGAACGATATTTGTGCTAGATGTCAGCTTGTTCATTTTTAGCTACCCTAAAATAATACCCTTTGGATATGTTCAAAGTTTTATAAAAATAAACAGTTTTAGAGTTGAAGAAGTGATAATTGTTTTTCCGTTTTGTTTATATTCCTTAGGTCAATCACTTTTGACCTTTATCGACTATTTTGGGAAGATTTATAGTGACCTTTTGATCCTATGATCTATACATGTTCCTAGTTTAAATTTTGATTTATATAATTCATTTATAGTTAAAATAGGTTATTATTGTCCAACTTCGTCCTTATATTAAGTTTTGGTTTGGTTTGACTTACATCTATCAACAGAATTTTGAGTCAGAGACTTTTCATTTTATTTATGATGGCATCCAATTCAAATTCGTCCTCACTTTCTTTGGGTCAACATAATTTGTAAGAGGAAGCTTTATTTTTATATTGAAGCATGAACTAACATTTTATAAGATTTGATTTTTAAGTTTGAAAATGTAATTTTTTGATAATAGCTTCTGAAAAATTATTTGTTATTCAATTATAAAACGATTGTAAATGTACTTTTTATGCTCATATGTAAGTGCTTGCCTTTTATGGATGCAACGATATCTAGTATTTATTTTTCATAACACCAGAAGCAAGGTGACATGTGTCGGAATGAGCATTATTTTTATACCCTTTGCTATGCATTCATAGCCTACTTTATAGTATCATAAGCTACAAGTTTGTATTTTTTCATAATTGTAAGTATCCCTGAGTGCAGGAAGAGTAAGGAACTTGTTTTAGGAAAATATATGAATTGCCATTTTTTAATTAAGTTTCCATGGGAGCAATACCAAAAATGACTATAGACAGCTAAATACAATAAAGAACATGTGATTCAATGAGCAACATTTTATGGCGATCAAGTATACTCCTTTTAACAGCGTTTTATATATTGAAGACAAGAAAAACAAGACAACAGGTTCTACTTTCCTCAAACACCGAATGTCCATAAAAATATAACTTACTTTGTACGGTTGAATACTTGCATGTTAAGTGTGCAAACTTTTTTAGGATTTACGGCTTGACCATCCCTGATTAGATCATTTTTGTGACAGTTACTAAAAGTTATAAGTAAGTCTTTGTATGTACAAAACTTTAGAAGCTGGGATTATAGAGATCATTTTAGTTGTGTAGAATGCCGGAACCTCCATCTTATATTATAAAAAACAATAACTTCAATCAATCGATTGGATTTCTATTTTCTTCAGAAAATAATAGTATACAAAGCTTTCGGTTATATATATTATATACTATAGCATCAAAAAGCTGAGCGTCGGAGAATACATCTCTGTGATTGATTGAATCTTGCAACCGAGGATTTCATGATTAAAGACTGATGGGATGGGATCACATCATCGATTAATTTTCATCATATTCTAGTTCAAATTTCATTGCTAAAATATTACTTTGATTCAATAAGAATTATGATTTTAACTTTATTTGCATGCCCTGTCATTGTATCTTTTAAGAATTGTAATCATGTTATTTCATTTCAAACTTTATTTTAATACTAATATTTTGTATTCTCTTTTTGTTGTTGAAAATTTATAACAACCATTTAGTATATCTACTAAAGATATTACTGTGTGAATTGTTGTTAGGTCAAATACAGATATCTTTTATTTCTTAAGGATACCATTCGGTAAATAAAGCAATCACCCATTGAATAAAATGTTTGTCTTCCACTATATCTATCACAAACTAATTTGCGTTTAAGAATGAAGAGTAAAGCATTGATTCAAGTTATATTGGGAAGTTAATGATCCGTTCTAAATGTTATAGTTTTTTAACTTCACGGAGGGTTAAATACTATTAAAAAGAGTTGAGTTATCTTGTTTTTGTTGTTGGCAAGACTGAGGTGGACAGGATCAATCCTTTAATGTTTAAAGGTGTGTATGTAAATATATATTTAGTTGACATTCTTAATTATTATGCTGGATTATTCAAGGGATATGACTTTTCTTCATATATTGGACAATTCAAATTATTAGAAGTTTTTAAAAAGGCCATTGTTTCAATAAATATATTGACCATTCTTTAAAAACATTCACTAAATTGATATTATATTTAGTAGTATATTACTGCTTAGGGTTTTACGTTGAATCCACGCATTTTGTATTCCCCTTTCTTTTCTTCAAACATGGACTCTTAACTACTTGGAGTGTTGACGTCATTCGTCTATTCTACCTGTTAGGTGCTATCTGTTTTAGTTATTTCTGCTGAGCATACCCTCCGTACGCAAAATACCTTGCCACTATATGTTATCAGTCTCAATAGATCATTTTCATGAAGGGAAATATGATTTTTGCCGTGAGTATTTCCTAATGCACTCAGTATAATGAATCTTACTTAAAGTAGACACAAATGTACAACGTTGTCTAAAAATGTATTTTGTAAATTACATTCGGATAGTATAGTAGTTGATTATGACAATGATTTCATCTGCTATGAAAATCAATGATCACCTTGGTTACATATACGTTTTAAATATATTTAATGGCATGCGTCAAGTAAACCAGTTCAAATACTATAGTTGAAAGATCTTTTCCATAAATGATTTTTGCTTTTTTTGTTTATTTCATTAAATGAACTTCAGTGTTGATATTAAAATAAGTAATATATAGCAATATACTCTGCCGTGAATCCTTGAATCTTTTCACCAATTTCGAACAAATCGACAAAATTAGCCTTCCCCTTTTAGAATCAAACCTCCTCCTTCAAAATGCTACTTGCTTCCCCTGAATTAATGTTTTCCTTTTACCATAGTTGAAAGCTCACTATTAATGCAGTAATGTATATTTTTTTATAATAAAATATAAAGAACCAAGTATAGTATTAGCATAAATATTGACTAAGAGCCTGATCATATCTTTCTCTATGTATGCTCATTAGCCAATTAACTGTACGAAACAAAGCTTTTACAAAGACGCTGAAAGAGCTCGAAAGGTCAATTGATGTTACGAAAGCATAAGCTTGCAGGCATAATAAGGTCCAAGTTTCTTGACATTGAATGGATATTATTCTTTAAATATATATGAAACTACAATTATTTTGATTAATATATTAATGGCGACAAATAAGTATTTAAAAATCATCATTATAGTGTAACTCCTCATCCTTTGTAAAGTTAATAATTGAAACGATTGACAAAAGAGATGCAAAGTGGACGCCATTTTAATAATATTTAAAATAACATTCCCTTTGTTTGTTTTATCAGATCATCATCATTCAAAAGATTTTCTTCGATTGGATCATTTGATATTCACGCCTCCCTATCACGAAATGGAAATGAAACTATGCAGTTTCGTCTCTTGTAGAGGAACATCCTTCCAGCAAGAAGAATTAATGCTCCGTGTTCCGGGAAATTCAAAGAAGCACGGTATTAATATTCATTAGGAGAATAGGAGGTTGTGATTAATCTTTTTGAATACAAATTGTAAAATAAATAATTTTTATATAATGTTTTAGATACATTCAAATTGCTTTTAAGCACAAAGTGTAAGAAAGTTTTAATATATATATATTACATACATTATATATATATTTTATATTAGTATTTTAATTATATACAATTATTCAAAATTTGTCATTACTCGTCAATTTATATCATTATTTGAACATACGATGAAGGATATGTCATAACGAAAAATAAGAATTTCAGATGTACTTCAACTAATTGGTTTTACTCGTGTCTAGTACACATGCAAATATATATATTTGTTTGACCTTAGAAAATTGAACTCATATATTATATATATTTATGCTTGAAAAAAGGGTCAAAATTGAACTTAACCAAAATATTTGCAATGATTCGATAATGTCATTGCCCAAAGAAAAGCGAAACCCCCAACATCTTCGACAGCCGTGGCCTACTCCCAAAGTAACTTCAATTCCTTAGTTAGCATCCTCACCCATCAAAGAGTAGTTGTCGTTCATGCGATCACATGTTTCAATTATGAAATTCTCCCTAACGACACCTGAAAGATACATTTAATCATCCTCAACATAAAACTTCATCGATAGAATTACAATTCCCTCATTTTATGTCCTCATAATCCCCCATAATATAAAGAGCACCCCCTTAGTATACCTACTAAAGGTCATGATGGTCTTATAAGAACTTTTCTCTCTATGCTTTCAACATATCAACAAATTGACTATAGTATATATGTCTACCATTATTATTATTATCTAGGGATCCCATTTTAAATATGATAATTTATCAAGACCTTTTAGCAACAACAATAATATTATGACATCTACCCAAAGAAAAAATATTTATATTTAGGTAGTATTCATATTTATATATTTGAACCATCATCTCTGCATAATTCTTCATTAATTACATAATGTAACAGAGATTGTGTTTTAGTTAATTTTTTGATTGTTTATATCTTTTATTAAGTCCTAAGAATGAAGAAAAGGCATATGTTTCATGTCGCTAATCGTTATTAAGAAAATTACACCATTTTTTTGAAAAATAACAAAAAAAATATATATGTACATGTGAAAATTTCAGAAAATATATTTATATAGGTATGTATATACATGATTAGACTGTGTATTGAAAACACAAAGATTTTCTGGTCTTTCTTTGGTGAAGAGACTTGGTTTCTCGGACCAAGCCCAGACGTAGTCGCCCATCATGAGTTCATTATACTGTCCCTGGTAGCGGTTTTCCAATTCCATCATATCTTGGTGGAAGCGCTCTCCATGCTCTTCTGAGTATCTCCATATGGATTTAACCCTGTGTGGTGTTCATATTTTGTAACTCAGCCATGTTCGGGGTCTGGTGGACCCGCTGCGTTTTGGGTTCCCGCTAAACACATAAAACTATTTTATGTTAAAAACCAAATGATATTTTCCTTATCTCAATTACAAGCAATATAAACACATAAATGATAAATAATAGTCTTTTACCTTAATTAGGTCACATTTATAAATAAAACATCCTTCTTTTTGTTGTTGCTGGCTGTACCTAGAGTAATGAAAATATCATAAATTTTCTAACTCTCTCTCCTCACACACAAGAATGAGTGCCAGATCAACTGCAATAGCATCACACTACTTCAGGCTTTGCAGTGATGGTTCTGTAGTTTGGGTGGATGGTGCACAAGACCTAAAATTTCCACTTTCATTGACCCGGGTCCAGCAGACCCGAACACCTCTATGTAATGTAAATGTGTAGGGGGGTTGTGGTGTGTGGTCACAGAAACGTGTTGTGATATATGTTCTTCACAGAAAATGAGCCAAGGCCAATGAATCTGAGTTTGAAATTACAAATTCGTATAACGTTTCTTTGAGACAAAAATGAAAACGGTCCCACGACCCGACTCACACACTGGTTAAAGAAATCCAAATGGGAGTGCATCATATGCACTTCAGGGACATCCTGCAACCCATCCCTTGTAGGACTTCAGAAGATCGTCGACCAGTTCGCGATAGTTTTCTTCCTTGTTTTTACCCAAAAAGCCCTGAACAACCGCAACAAAACTTCGCCAGGCCCGTTTATCCGGTGCCAACAACTTTCCCCGGAGAACCCGGATCCAGCATTGCTTCGTAATTGCGGCCCACAAATACCCCTGCCTTACTTTGGCCTCCGACAACCTCGGAATACCGCTTCCAGATGCTTGATGACAGCGGACTTGTGATGTAGTGCCCTCACAAATTGCTTTTCGCCCCAACTTGATGTGGAGGGGTGGCATCAAGATCTTCTCCTGCTCAACCAGCGGTTGCCCTGGCGCCCAACTCTTGTCCTGGTCCCCCACTTGAACTCCAAAGTACGCCTTGTAAGCCGAACAGAAGAGGTTCCCCTCAACGATGTTGTACTTTACTGACTTGACATTCAGAAAGACTCCGCATACATAGCAGAAATTGCCAGTATTATGCTTGCAGGAACCTCGAGCAGAAGCCATCTTGCCAATGACAAATAAATAACAAAAAACAAATGTTAGACAAGTTGGAAGGAAAGAAGGGAAAATAAATGTACTTAATATACGTACATATATAGTCAAATGATACTTTTAAAATCGGTGTCACTTCTTTAATAACGATTAGCGACATAAAAGGTATATTTTTTCTTCATTCTTAGGACCTAATAAAGATAAACAACCATAACATTCACTCAAACAAAAATATTTGATTTTTGTTACATTGTGTAGATAATTATCTACAAATATATACATGAAGCCAGGATATCAATAAATGCCCTAGGGTTGGTTGGGCAGTTAACCCGTGTAAAGGAATATATGTTGACATATATATGATTATATGTCATAAATATTGTTTTTTTATAATATATGAAGCCATAAAATACTGTAGTAGTGTGAGAAAAAGAGAAACCCCTATTTTAATGGGTCGAAGCATTGCAGCCTGCAATACTTATATAAATTCGACTAAGATAAGGTAACAAGGACCTTGCCTAGTTTGAAGGGGATTTGTATTGTCGTTATGGTTGAAAAAAACAATTATTTGGTGTAGTTGAATTATTTTATTTAGATGTATTGTGTTTTGTTTAATATTGATGAGTAACTTTTATATTTAGGGACTAATTCTAAACTACAATGTTTATTTATATATTAATTTAGGTGTAATTGCTCTGAATAAATAAGTTATATTTAAAAAAAATAATTATTTAGAGCTATCATAGTTGTAGTTGTCATCTTGGCTACTGAAAATCAATAAATATTATACTTTAAAAATTAAGTACTTAAAATAATATCATAAAAATATTTTTTTTTAACTCTGGCTATCTGAGAAATAAAATTCATTCTGGCAATATCCATTACCGCATTCCGAGCACCAGCTGCAGTGTGGGCCTCTCTCTAGGACTAAGACAGACTTCATACCTTGCAAAGGTTAGGAGTTTTGATGCAGGTGGTTGATGCCGGCTTTTTGAGGTATTGATTGGAGTAGATTAGTACGACTTTGAAACAGTTAATCCTGCCCCATCGTATACTAACATGTATACTTTCATAATAACATTTTGAGGGTTATACTAGGGATAGGCATATTTTGCCTTTTTTGCTAAAATTAATGAAAGCCTTGTTGTTTCTGTGGCCCACTTGATTTATTGGCTTAATAGTGTTATTTTTTAATTCCTTGACCCAAAAATCTATATAAACATACTAGGAGCAATATTTCATTTTTTAAATAATTTTTGTTTAAAATTCGGTATTTTTGGCCACCATTTTAAATCGTTGAGTTTTAGCGACGTACGACATCAACTGAGTTTTAAAAAATTACCAGATTGGATTGTACACAAAATTTAGCCATAGAAGCAACTGGGTTTTAAAAGCTTTTGATGATTTACCCAACCTTAGTTATGCAGTTAAAGGATTGAAGTAATATTTTAATACAGCAAAAGTTAAGCACCAACGTTTCAGATAAAGTTATAAGTTATAACTAGTTACAAGTCAGCCATGACTTGCATATGGAATTACAGACGGCTTTATATACTTTTAAATTAATCTCGGAAGGATTCATATAAATACATATATAGCCTGTTTATTAGTATATAAGTATATTTGTATACTTGAAATAAAGCCCTAAAATGGAATTTTGAGAGAAGGACCAAAGTATTTTTGTCAAATGTATTTATTATATATCAATAAAAAAATTAGAACAAAAACTACAGCCAATTATGTTATTAAGCGATATTGAACTTAATGGTGCTACAAATTAGATGGCAACTACGATTTGAAGAAAATTAGAACATCCTAGAATTCAAGATTTCAAAATCCTTTGACGTTTCTTGTATTGTTGGATTCGAAATACTTTTTTGTCATATCTCCACGAATAGCACTCAAGTTTATACGTATGATTCTTGGTTCTAAGGCACAGTATCATGTTGATCTTACATAATATATATCTCAATTGAGGAACAGTTTTACTTCCCAAAAAGTTAGGTTTTATTCAATACTTGAAAATTTATTCGATACATATACAGAGTTTTCCATCTCTAACTTACAAAGTATATTTATAGTTATTTCATTAAAATATACTAAAAAGTGCAGAATTGGAGATCAGGATGTAAATTCTGTTTGCATGTATGATTCCTTGGTAAGCCCAGTCATACCAGGACTCAAAATGATAATAATAAGGATAAATTAAATGAGATTGTTAAGTCTTCTATGTCTTTAAGATTATATACAGTTACATCCATATGGATAATAAAAATCATTACGTCATAATAACAAGTCTTGGTTTATCTTATTTTTTTGCAATGTATGTACTTTAATTATAAAAAATGAAGTTTGTTTGACTTTTACTCCTTGTCCTATTATGTCTTTGAATTGATAGGCATACCCCACATATGCAAAGTATTTTTAGCATAATTTACAATTATCATAAACATTTGTTCAGAGATGTAATTCCGTGGAACCAATAGGCAAAAAAAAACATTCAAACTTTTCTTATAACACCAAAAAAATCGTCATTTCAGAGGTTGTTGATGAAATATAAAAATCACCAAGCAATGTCATTCAAAACGAAGAATATTTATTTCTAATGTACGATTATTTATATCATGACGTTCTTGTCAACAAACTATGGTAAGATGGCGTCTAATGTAGTTACAATTATTTTTCTTCCACCATTTCATTGGTTGTTGTACTTCATTTATGTCGGTGCTAATGGTTCCACGGAAGATTTCATAATCACGGGCAATAACGGTGTAAGAGTTTAAAATGTGAATTATATTCTATGAACAGTAAGAATATCAATAAAGTATTTTCATATTAAACTAATATAGATTCGACTTTTTGCTTCTTGATTATAGAAGGTATGATTCAATCCCTCAATTACCCATGATATTTCCTTAGAAAACAATGCGAGTCGAACATGGTTGCTGAGGGCTCGCCTAAGATGATGATTTTTAATCATTTAAGCGACATTTTACCATTGTTATGATTGTGTAGTATCTAATTATTTACATTTCACAGATCATTAATACAATATCCTTTGTCCTGAATAGACACAGAGTCTATTGGAACTTAAGATTTATATATGACTAATGCTTTCTTAAGTTCTCCTCCAGAGCACCTATATTTCTTAAAATATTACCGATTTCCTACCCTAAAGGAAACCCTTTTGTTATTTTCCTTATTTAGCATTCATTTATGCTCAATTTGAGAAGAAGAACGCCTGATAGAATTCGGTAGCTCTCATTGAGCACTGTAATAGGTTGCCAATCTGTTGCTGAACCTTTCTTAGGTATTAGGGTGATCCGGCCTTTCGTTTGCACTTTGGAAATTTGCCACTAATTTCCATCGACTATCCAGTTCAAAAGATAGGGAACGCTTTCTTCCAACATTTGGTGAATATTTTGCCACCAATGCCATCAGCACATGAAGCTTTTTCGTCCTTGAACTTCTTTCTTATAAACTGAGTGATAGTATTCTTTGTAAAAATAGAATGACTACCACTCTTTGGGCGCGGAAAATTAGCCCTATCGCTGTCGACAAGCTTTGGAAATTGACTATGAAAGATATTTAATATATCTTTAAACTTTGTGAACGATTTACCTTCAAAAACCATATTTTGACGATAGATGTTGAGTAATCTTTTGGGAGGAGATGTTTTAGCCTTAAGGAAACAGAGTCTTCCCTTTCAATTCGCCTTTAAAATATATTTTCTGCAATTTCTGACGTACGAAAGGTATTTGCAGTATCTTTGGAAATGTCACGTAACAACAGAGAATCATTATCAAGTAAAACATGAAGGCTTTTTTGGAAGGCCACTTCTTTTTTGCCGTTTTTTGCAAGTAAGGTAGTGACTGAACTAAATAAGATAAAAGGAATATGAATTTTTTGGTTTAAAAGAATTATTAAAATGTTGAATGAAACGTGCTATAAGTATCTTAATGAAATCTACATTCAAAATAATCCACTTTGGGACCCTGAAACGCCTTTCAGCCTAGCTTGATGGATATCAATCTCATAAGGTTATGAT
>CP045891.1:3548526-3566626 GCA_013387185.1 Caligus rogercresseyi
TTAATTGATACAAAAAAGCCATGAAATAAGCTAACAATAACACACTCCCTTTCTTGCTTTGTTTGTACTGAAAACTTTGTTTTATTAAAACAACATCAATCATACGTCTGGTAGTAATTAGATTTCCTTTAAATTAATAATTATTATTGAAGTCTGTAACGGCCCACCATTTTGAAGAAATTTGCGGCAAAACTAATTTTTACAAAAAATTATAACTTTGACCTCGTTGCGCGACCTCGTAATGTTGAACGATTTTGTTCAAACTTTGTATGTCGTCTTCTTTTATCACCAAGAAACAGTAAATCCACAAAGTTGCTAACAACTTTGAAAAATAAGAACACCCTAATGTACATAGTACGAAAACTTCAACCGATTACCTATTAATGATAAGTAATGTTATGTACTTGAATATATTATTATTGCTGAAATTTATGTTCTTAAGATTAAATTTATCACAAAAACATTAATGCAATGGCTTATTTTTTTTACTACTCAAACGACGTGAGTGAAGTGATACTTTGTATGCAAGCTATTTTTTATTATCTCTTTTCCTTTTCTATCTACAAATCACGTGGCAAAAAAGAGCACATTTTTTATATACCTAATTATTGAGCATTGAGTTAATTGTTATTTTTTTTTCCCACAGTTCATAAAAATATATACAAGCATAAAAAACAGAATGTATATAAAAAGATGTTAATGCGTAAAAACATAATTAAACATTTTAGTTAAAATTTTAACATCAAATATGAACGAACACTAAAATACAATTATAATTAAACAACTTGACAATCTAAACAAAAACATAAATTAACGATAAAAACGGTCTATTTTAAATCCTTGAATTGGCGTAAAAGTTTTTTAATAATTTTTCCATAAGGCAGGGAACACGAAGGGAAGTAGCGAATTACATCAGCAGCCCAACTCCACTTTCCATCGGTGACAGAGGGGATCTTGAGGTCCAACGCCGCGTATCTTGCCGCAGCCGCTAGAATAATTGCCCTTACCTCCCACGGACTGATAGGAGAGTGAGATGCTAACCTCTTAGCTATAAGAGCTTTGGCATTTAAGAGAGTGCTATTTATTGCTCTAGATTTTGCAGAAAGAGATCTGCCAAGACCGAAGAGGACGATGGCTTTGCAAAAATTGTTTGTATCTGGGGTATGAAGTCCTTTGACATTCAAACTGATGAATTGTTTTAGGATGGATACTGAATGACAATCTACAAAGGCATGCAAAGTAGTGTTATAAATTTTACCACAATCTTTGCATGGAAGTATAAAACGAGTGAGATCAGCGGATATCTGCAGCTGAGCCGTAAACTTTGTCCCCTCAGCAATCCCTATAAGAGATTTAAGAATCCTAGTTTTCCAACAAACTGGAAGTTTGAGGAGGTCAACGTATTTTTGACAGATGTTCAAACTTTCTTCAGAACCGGAACGAATGGGAGAAGTCATTTTAAGGTACCAGGGTCTGAGTACCTGATAATCGAGAGCAGCTCTTGATAAAGGAAATAAAAACCTGCCATCACGAAAAGGACCCACAGGAGTCACATCGTGTAATGATAATATGTTACTTTTTATGGCCATCTCCTCGAGGACTTCGGGACAATTCAGTTTCCTGAAGAAATATTTTTTGCCCGAATTGCACTTGATTATATCGGTAATGCAGTTTCCTTCAAACACAGGAACATTTCTCCATAAAATTCTTTGGGCACAACCCCAGACCTGTGAAAGAGAACTGGTTTGACGATTTGTTAGCTCAGACCCAAACAAAATCCAAGTGCAAACATTGCTCAATGAAACCGATCTGCGCCACTCTACAAGAGGGTTTTGGAATAAATTACGGAAGAGTTTTAAGTACATGTTGGGAATTATAAAGGAAAGTTGTACTATGTTCCCCCCTAAGTGGATTCTCTTTCTTTTTAAGGCTTTAATGTAAGAACTATGAAATAATGATCCAAGCCACTTATCTTCGTTCATGATTGCCTTTTCGGCAAAAAAAGGGAGAGGAGAATGCTCTATACAACACCAAAGGAATAACCTTTGAGTTGTACAAATCAATTCTCTTTTGAAGGTTGAAGAATCTCCACATTTTGGTTTTTTGAAGAACTAGACGATTTAAGCTGTTCCAGTTCCTTTCATCAATACCCCACCTATTCCAATGAATGCCCAAAATCTCTATTCTCGACTTCACTAAACAAGAGTGAATCCTAAGATCCTGAGATGGAAACCAAGAACCAATGGGGAGAATTGCAGTTTTAGCTCTGTTAACGGAAAGTCCAGAGATTTTTTCGAACTTAGTGAAAAAATTTAAAATAATTTCAATTCTTTTCACCAGTTGAGGCTCAGAGTTGGCTTCTACTGAAATGGTAATATCATCAGCATAAATATCCAAAATATGAGGCGAACCCTCGATATTAATGCCAAAGCCTCCAAAAAAAATTAAGATTTTCTGGGCGAACTCTTCAATTGCTGCGATGAATAACAAAGGAGCCGATGGACAGCCCTGCCTACAACCTCTTCCTATTGTTATCGGCGCTCGCACGGGATTGAAGAACTTCCGAGGCAGAAGTCTCCGTACTGCTCTCAGGACTTGGCTATGATATATCGAGTCAAACGCTTTTGAGAAGTCTACAGCAATAATTGCTGCGAATTTACCTCTCTTTTTTGTAGAGTCAATGCAGGCTTGGGCATTGCGGGAAATATCATAGATTTGGCGATCCTTGAGAAAACCCTTTTGGTGACAACCAATTTTTCTATTTAGAATTGTCTGCATTTGTTGAGCAAGGACGCCTGATAAAACACGGTATGTTTGATTTAAAATCGTGATAGGCCTCCAATGGCTAAAGTCCGTTCCATCCCCTTTTTAGGAATCAAGACGATTCGTCCTTTGGTCAAAGAAGCCGGTAGCCTGCCTTTTTCTTCCATTTGCGCACCAATTTTTAGAAGAAAAGGAACTATTTGCTGTGGAGAGACCGAGAATACTTCAATTATGATTCCATCTAGGCAACAAGCCTGGTTCTTTTTAAGATTATTCTTAATATAATTTATCAGTGTCTCATAGATAAATATATGCTCATGACTATTAAAACGTTTGGCTTTTGGAAGTGGACCATCACTGTGGCCTACCAAAGATTGAAATCGTATATAAAAATATTTTAAAATGTCTTCCCCACGTGTGAGGACCTTACTGCCATCAATAATTTTGGTGACAGAAGAGGTAGAAACTTTATCTGTCTTAAACAGATCCCTGACTCTCTTATTTGTGTTCTGTTCACGAGCAACTTTAGCCTCCATTTCCGCTTCAGTGACGATAGCAAAGTTATAGATGTTAATGGTATCTGTCATGAGCGATTTGACAAACAAAGAGTCCTTGTTCAGTACGTCTTCCATTAATTTTTGCTTGGAATACTTTTCTTTTTTGATGTTATCTTTAAACTTATAAGCAGAATGGAGTATAGTTCTTGAGAGAACGGAAGTTGCTTGAGCAGGGGACAGATTTGCATGAAAGTTCTTCTCTAAATTTTAATTTAAGCTTATTGATGAAAGTATTATAACCAAGGACCCATCTTGGAAACTTTTGGTTCAATTTAGAACCACTGCCTATCAATTTTAGTTCAATGATTTTATGATCGGAGAAAGTATTGGGACGGTAAAACGCCTTTTTAACTTTAGATGCAAATGATGAAGACGCTAATGCTAAATCAATCCTTGATTTGATGCTACCCCTAGACCAGGAAAGCTCCCAGGACTTCTCACAGAAATTAAGGAACTGGGTTTTGAGTGTAAATCGAGCTGGAAACCAATGCTAACTATAGACTGAAGAAACTTTTTCAAAAAGATATCTTTCAGCCTCATGTATTGCAAAATTATAGACCATGGCCAAGAATCACGGATCCCAAAGAAATACTTCAAAAATTTCATCATCGTTTTCGTAAAATCTTTGAAACGGATAGATTTCATTTTCCTCGCCCTAGACGTGGAAGCCTTTCAATATTCTCAAAAGAAATATACATAATTTTATAAAGAAACGTTTTAACAATAGCAAAGCCAGTGGACCAGATGGCTTGGGAGGAGAAATATTTACCAAATGTATCGATGAAGTAATTCCTTATCTATTCGAACTTGGAAAAGAGATGGAGCTTCAAGGAAGACTCCCTAAGCCTGTTACGAAAGGAAGAATAGTTTTGGTTCCCAAAAAGGAGCTCCCACCGATATAAACAACTGGAGGCCCATTACTGTGCTCAACGAAACCTACAGGATACTGTCTGGTGTCATTGCTCAAGAGATTGAACCGATTTTAAATATTAAATTAGGGATGAACAAAAAGGATTTCTTAAAGGAAGGAGAATATCGGATATATCAAAAAATATTCAAACGGCAATAGAATCCTCACAATCGAGGGGCTCATTCGGAGCAATAATTGCAATCGACTTTTGCAAAGCGTTTGATTCTATTCTCCATGAGCACATTATGAAATCTGTAAAAAAGCTCCTCCCCAAAAAATATTTTAATCCAATCAGAGCACTTCTTCTTAATGGAACTTCAACAGTAACTATGGGGGATCTTAACAGTGAAGCCATAGCCTTGAGAAGAAGCTGTCGACAAGGTTGTCCTACAGCGCCTCTTTTATTTGCGGCTGGCCTTAAGGATCTCAGTGATTCCGTAGTCAAAAAATTTAAAGGTTGTGGGATTGAATTTGGATCCTGTAAGCATATTATAGATATGTATGCAGATGATATTACTCTGTATATTGAGGCAAGATCAGAAATTCAATTAATTAGGCGTCTTGAAGTCATTTTGAATCATTGCAAGAAATATGAATCGAGATCAGGATTGAAAATTAACAAAAATAAAACTATAATCCTCCCCATCGGAAATTGGAATCCCTCTCAAGGACTTCAGATCGCTTCGTTTCAAATCAAGGATAGTGTGGAAATCCTGGGAATACATGGGACAGACTTGGAGCATCTCTTAGCAATTGGTCTTCCTTGCAGAATTTGATAAACGTCTATCTATTGAGATGGAGAAACTTAAATCTACAGCAGAGGATTGATTTGTATAATTTTAAATTGGTTCCTGCGACTCTATATAAAGCTACAGCCATTCCGTGGTTAGCAGAAAAGGTAATGGAGGAAGAAATTACATGGCTTTCTAAACTCTTCCATAAGAGCTATATACACTCTCTCAAGAGGCCCAAAAGTTTTGTGGGTGGTGGCCTGTCGAATCTTTCTACAATAATTCCTAAGATTTTATAAAAATATGTATAGACCTCTCAAGAAATCCGGAACAAGAATGGCGAGCTTATATTACTATGCACTCTGCCTACACTTGGCTCATGATTGGTACTGACTTTATTAATAAGAGAATGGAACTATTTTCACCTTCCCTAGCTGCTTCCCAAAGAATTCTCTGGAAAGGACAACCGTCTTTTTATGCTTCTTCAACAATTGACATCATACGTGAAAATCATCAAAAGAAATTCTTCTTCACAAATCTTAAAGAACCTAAAACTTTAGAACTCGAAGCTTTCGACTCGGACATCATATCTTTTCATGATTTTAACAAAAAATCTATTTTTAACTGTGGACAATTCTCTTTTAAGCTTAAAATAGCAGCTGTTCACCATATAGTTCCCATGCCCTGGCATTTGAGGATGTCCTACGAAGAGTACCCCGAAAAAGAAGCAAATACAATTGTGGGAAAGTTTTTAAAAGATCTACGACTTCCTAAAACTTGGATAAATAGGATAATGTCCTCGGTAAAAAAAGTCAATTATGGCAAACGCTTCACTGCACAATTCCAAATATCATCAGGACTGCTATTCTTCAATACTCCATGTAAAGATTGTGGCAAGCTATACAACACTGTATATCATGCCTTTTCTAACTGCCCAGCTCTTGTCATGATAAGACAATTCCTTAAATTAAATCTGAGGGGATTAAGTGAAAAATATATAACTCCAATACTTCTGTTCGGAACCACTTCTAATCCTAACAATGGCAACTCTAAATCAAAAGCCATCGAGTTTGCTCTCTCTAGCATCCGGAGTATGGTTGCAGAAAAACTGTCGACAGCTCAACCGCTGGATCAAAGTGCCTTAAGGGCTATTCTAATGTCATCTTCGGCCCGATACTCGGCTCTCACCATCAGGATCCCGGATCTCTCAGGGACGACTTGGAGCTACGCTGGAGACACTCTACGCTTCTACTCAAACGGCTCAAAGGTGAGCCTACGGTTTCTGAGACGCCTATTAAGACTTTATAAAGGTTTCCAAAGAGTCAAATAAGAAAACTTCTTTGATTTTTAGTTTAATATCTATTTTATGAACTTTTTATACGCTATATATAATTAGTTTTTATTCTTTTTGTTGTATTTTAATTTTGAATATTTTTTCTCAGATTTTATTTTTACGTGATAGATATAGTTGTAGCTGCTATTGATTGATTGTATATTTTATATGTGATTTCAATTTGTTTTGACTTTAGTTAGGGTTTTAATTTTGAACTATAATGTTCAATTATATATACATATCTATATACAATAACTCTAATCAAATAAAGTCATAAAAAAAAAAAAAAGCTCCCAGGACTCCATTTTTCTGTAAGGTCAGTTAAGTTTTAAACAAAGAATGACTTTATTTAGCATTGAACGGTTTACATAATTAGAGTGCGGTTTTTCCAATCTACATTCAAGTCGCCAAGAAGAAGAAGAGGAATAGAACTTTGGAGCTGATTATTTAATATAGCTTGATAAAAGCAGAGGACTTTTCATTTGGGCCATAGGCATTAATAATGTAAAAGACATAACCGTTCGAAGTGATACGTAATTTGTGCCATTCACTAATGCCCGAGTATTCCTTAACACAAGAAGTGATAGAAATTCTCTTGGATATAAACGTCATTACCCCCTCTATTTAAATTGTATTTAGCGAGTCATTTTTTATGTGGTACTAAGGAAATAAATATATAAAAATGACATTTCTGTATATATATATACAGGGTGATTCACTTAAATTGAGACTCACATATTACAAACTACATACAATCTTTGTATTAAATTTTACACAAATAATTTTTAAACAAAATGATAGCACAATGTGTAATTTACAAAATGTATTTCATTAAATTTTCACATATCCTTCTTTGGCCTTCACTACAGCTTTGAACCTCCTCACGGTGGAGGCAACACAGGCAGGAATCTCTTCTCAGCTCAGACCATGACTGAGGGTGGCTTTTGCCTTCTGAAGAGAGTCCTCAGCTGCACGGGGATGTCTTCCTTTTTTCAAGATAAAACCCGGTCATTCTGACTGTTGTGGGTGGCCTGGACCGTGAAATCTTTGTCTGAGGAAGAGATTCCTGCCTGTGTTGCCTCCACCATGAGGAGGTTCAAAGCTGTATGAAGTCCAAAGGAGGATATGTGAAATTTATTGAAATACATTTGGTAAATTACACATTGTGCTATCATTTTTGTTTAAAAATTATTTATGGAAAATTTAATACAAAGATTGTAGTTGTAATATGTGAGTCTCAATTTAAGTGAATCACCCTGTATATATATATGCCAAAAATACGTTTGACCTTGATATTTATTGTGTTCATCTCAAAAAGAAATATATTCGTTATTTCATAGTTTCCCTATATCCAAGTAAAGCATTAGAGGTACGGTTTCTTACAACCAAATTGTTAAGTAACTTCTTTTTTAAACTTTTTAAAGGAAATTAATCGTCTCGCATATAAACGAAACATTTATTTAAAACATACGAAGTGACTAATATAATACCAATTATGCAGTATTTCCAAAACATAGATTCATGTTCAGCACAAGTAGAACATGCACGTATTTGTTATAATTGTAGTCGAATAAAGCTACTCTAACATGCATCAGCGCTTCAGGAAATCTGCATACCATACAATGCAATTAACACATTGACTTTTAACGTCAAGGCAAGAGGAGATCATGTCCAAATATTATGGCTCACGAAGTTTATTGCATTATTACTATGAACAAAAAGGAGAAATATTGTTGAATGTCGCCACTCAGTAATAGAAGAACCCTTAAACCTTTATTATTTTTTTATTGTATTGGATGTTGGCAGTATATTTTTTAATAACCCAAAATATTATGATGTCCAAAAATGTAGTATCATTGAAAAATTTATCGTAAAGTTATGTATTACATGCTAACTTTTTTACAAAGATATATATATATAACATATA
Source organism: Caligus rogercresseyi (assembly GCA_013387185.1). NCBI lineage: Eukaryota > Metazoa > Arthropoda > Copepoda > Siphonostomatoida > Caligidae > Caligus > Caligus rogercresseyi. The sequence goes on from CP045891.1 coordinate 3,556,748, forward strand.
TGTATATATAATAGGCTTATGAACGGAACGCAAAATTGAACGGCGTTCAGCTGAACGCACGTTCAATGAACGGAACGCTGAACGGAATGCAACTTTTTTTTGAACGCTGAACGTTGAACGCAAAAAAAGAGTTTTGCGTTCAGCGTTCAATTTTCCAAACATTTCTTGGACTTTTTTCGGAAAAACGTCATCACTACACAGTACTTTTTCGGAAATTCTTGTCAAAAAAAAACGTCATCACTACGCAGTACTTTTTTGGGAATTATTTTCTAAAAAAACGTCCTGAACGCTAACGAACGCTGAACGCAAAAACATTGAACGGAACGCTGAACGGAACGCTAATTTTTTTTGAACGCTGAACGCAAAAAAGCTGAACGCTCACAGCCTGATATATATATACTAAATGAATATATATATATATATCAGAAAACGACCGTATACCCGGCTCGTGTCCCGGCAGTTTTTTGAACGTCCCGGCCCGGATTTTGATCTATAAGAGGTTATTATAGTGAAATAGGTTTATATGTAAAATACATTTAATCACATTCAACAACAACTATTTTAATTTATTGAGATTTGAAATCACCGGCCGGGACTTTAATATTTTCGTCCATTCATCATTCTGTAAGTGATGACATTTAAAAAAAAAAAAATTTTAAAATTTTAAAAATATTAAAAAATTAATTCTAAAAATGATTTTTGTTTTAGAAAAACGAAGTCACTTTTTTAGAAAATGTTTTTTAAATATAACGCCATCACTTTAATAGAAAATGTTTTTTAAATAATAGGAAAATTTATTTTCCAAAAAAACGTCGTCACTTACAGAATGAAGAAGGAACGAAAATATAGTCGTGGCGGAAAAAAATGTCCGGTCGTTTCCTGATATATATATATATATATATATATATATATATATATATACAGGCTTGTGAGCGATCAGGAAAAAAAATAGCGATCCGATCAAAAATAGCGATCATAAATCTTTGCGATATAGCGATATAACGATCAGGGATTTTTCCGATCAGCGATCCGATCAATTTAATTGCGATCAACAAAAAAATTACCTATTTAATACTAATTCTAAGTAAAAATTTAAATGTCCAAACCTTTATAAGCATTCATCTTTATATGGCAATGGAATGGTTGTTTCCCATAGCCTATGAGCTCCAAATAAACGACTTCTCCATAGGCGCCTGTCTGTATATTTAAAACAAAAATATCAGAATGATTGTTTCTCATAGCCTATGAGCTCCAACACTCTAGCTCCACAATAGACATATGCCCGCATACTTTAAGACAGGAGATGCCAGAATAAATGTTTCCCAGAGCCTATGAGCTCCAAACATGACTTCTACGATTCACGTCGGGAATGCCCACTTGCTGGAATGACCACAGGCGTGAATACACACTGACAGGAATACCCACCAGCTGTCAACAGCTTTTGAGATGGTGGGTATTCCATACGCATATGTCGGGAATGCCCACCACCTGGAATACCCACCATGAATGTACTAGGTTGCGTGATTTTATAGGTATATTTGTTCCATAGAATTAGTATTTTATTTTGAATATTAAAAAAAGAAACATAAATCTATAATGATTAACCAAGATATTGATTGTGTAAATCATATATCAATCCGTGAACCCCTGGTTTCATCGATGGCTCTCCTTCGAGGTTCCCCTCACGAAGATCAACCGCTTTCGTCCTTCTTTGATATGGTAAATGGAACAAATGTCCTCAAAGGTTTAAAGCCAATTCTTAATATTAATTCATTATCAAATTCAGGTTCCCCTCGAACATGAATCATCGGCAATTTCCCCCTCTAATGCTTCCAATGGTTCTAAAAACGCAGATAATCCTCCCAGTAGCGTGCTCCCATCGGAACCCCTAACAGTCATACCTCAAATTATTTCCACAAGTAGTACTGGGATTCAAAATTTGTCATTGACAAATTTTCCCGCCCAAATGAATGCATTTCATGAAGAATCAATGGACCCTCCAGTTCTTACATTCATCAAAGGGAGAAAAGGTGGGACTCAAGCCTGCTACGGGGGATACGTATACACTCATGACCGAATAAAAAAAGATGGAACTATTTATTGGCAATGCAAGTCCCGGACTTATTATGCCCCATATTGCACTGGGAGACTATACACCCATGAGAAGGCATCTGTCAAAAGAGTGACTTCTCATTGCCATGAGCCTAGCGATCGAGAAGTCCTACGTTCTACGGCAATATCTACAATAAAATTTAACTCATCTACAGTTTCTCCAGGCAATGTCATTAGAGAGGTTCTAACCAAAACTCCTTCGGATATAAAGGCAATCCTTCCTCCTAAAAAAAAACAGATTCGTTCATATAGAGCGAAACAAAATATTGTCCCATCCTGCGTTTTAAATGCAGCGGACATTGCTATTCCCGAAGAATATAAATTCACTGCGGACAAAAACCTTTTCCTCCAGGCCGACATTGTTACAACTCGAGGGAAAAGAATATTAATATTTTCAACTTGTTTAGTTTTGAATTTTATTAATTCGCCATCGTTTGATGTACTCTTCGTTGATGGTACATTTAAAATATCTCCGCCACAATTTACACAGTGTTGGGTCCTCCGCGCCAAAATAGACATGCATACGAATGTCCCTATCCTCTATTAGAGGATAAGCACATGTCATCGTATGTTTCTGTAATGGAATTCGTACACACACGTTGTCCTTTATTTAACCCATCAACAACAATCGTCGACTTTGAAATTGCAGAACATCAAGCCATAACATCTGTTTTCCCCAACACCACTCTCCGAGGATGCCTCTTTCATTTCTGCCAATGTCAATTAAAAAACTTTAAAAAATTCCTTCCATCGCCAGTGACGAAGTTTTGCGTTCTCTGTTATATTCGATATTTGGGCTTCCTTTTCTTCCTATTGAAGACGTACTCAACGCCTGGTCTGAGTTAAAAACTCGCCTCTGGATGCTCTATCCTACTCTAAATGTTTCAGAGTATATAACTTACTTTGAAAGGACTTGGCTTTTCTCTACTACTTACCCTATAACCCTCTGGAATATTAGAAGAGCTTTTGACAATAATGAACCCCGGACTAACAACACATCGGAGGGAGGGAATAATGCTCTCAACTCAGCCTTCTCTTCTGCCCATCCCTCAATTTGGGTCTTTATTGAAAAGCTATCCAAATTCCACTCCGAAGCAGAGTTCAAAATCTTACAAATTTCGGCTGGAGGTCAACCCACAGAGACTCCGAAAAAAAGTGGAGGGTTCGAGAAGAAAAGCTGAAGCGTCTAATAGAAAATTATGACCCTAACGCTAAGATGGACTTTTGCCGGTGCATTGGCTATAATTACTTTTAATTGTAATTTATTGAAATAAAAATAGTGAAAAATTATACAGTTCATTTCCTTATGTAGTCTTCACAAAATAATCTCATAAAAAGAACAAGTTCTAAGTAATGGAAAACTATTCAAAGTAGAACTCGTACCTCAGATTTAATCTGAAAATAATATACTAAATGAAACCGCAATAATTATTTACATGTTGTAATTGAGTATTTTAATTTCTTTTAAGGACATGAGTAATAGTATTTGGCAAAAAAAATATATAAGTGCCCCTTGCACATAACGTGTTTGATTAACAGTAGATTTGCTAAAACTACTATTCCGCAATTGTGGACTGCTTGGAGATCCTCCAAGGTCTGTATAGTAAGGTCTAGGCAGATGAGATGTTATTAATATTTGCTAGTCAGTATGACATCAAGATTCAAATGTAAATAATTTTAAGAAGAAAATGAGACTGATTCTTGACTAATTAATGGGTTTCATAACCACATTAAGTATGCAACCCTTGACGTCATACTCATTGGCAAATATTAATAATCTCTTATCATGAGATCCTCTATCCGAGTCCCGGCTGTTATAAAAACAACAACATGCAAAAAAAATATATATATAGTATAAACAATGAAGAAAAATTCACATCATACAATTGCGGCAAATTTCCAAAGAATCCAAAATTAAAAAGAGCCCGGAATTTTTTTCTAATGATCTCTTGTGCCTTGATATATTTGATAGTGTGGATAAATATTTTTATATACATATTGTTGCATAAGGGTTTCCTTGACGAATCGAGGGTCTTGGATGGATGAAATAAGAGCCGTGAAGGAGTTACTTCAAGATCAGTGTATTTACTTCTACGAATGCGGCTTACATAATACATAAAATCATTTGTAACAAAACCTTTTAATCCTTTAACCGGTATTGATATACTGATTTTTTACATATTGTCTTGTCAAAAAATGCTTCATGAGGAATGATTAGAGACTAAAAAGTACTGAAGAAGTAAAAAGAATTATAAATGAAAGCAATGTTTTTAATGATAATATCCTTTATTTACACTACGTATAAATTTGAATATGTTGATAATTTATATTTAAAATAAAATATCGCTTATAATACCGAAGCATATTATGAATAATGAAGATGACTTATTCCAATTGAATATTGAATTTAATAATAATAATCTTGTATGAATGTGGCTTATCCAAAAACTTCTTGAGGTTTACAGAAACCTCATGCAATCCGATACAGGAACTCGTTATCCTTCTAATAGGCCTAAGCAATGAGAGGAAAACTCCACATTGGTGGGAGGAACTTGGAGGACTTGTTGGGATTATCCAGACACTCGGTAGTACTTCGAGATGAATGATCTGAATTTTGCATCGCTGACGCTATTCTTTAACACCGAAAGAACTCCTAAGAAACAATATGAAGAGTGTTTCCGACTCCCTCATAGAAAAAAATTACTGAAATGAATGATGAAAAACATAGAAACATTTATATATTAACAAAATAAAGTGTTTTCTTACGAAAACTTTCGTCCTAATGCGGAGGCTGTGATCCTTGCCAAGATGGTCATATTAAGAAAATGATGTAAAATATGTGTTACTCAACATTCACAAAAACAATGGGCACGGTGGAGCTACTTGATATAAAAACAATGGAACAGCTGTTGATGAAGATGCACAAAGAATCAACACAACAAGATTTACAGGGTGAGAAGTTCAAATTGAGAAAATAAAAACCAGTGCCTTAGAGTAGTAGAGTCTGGACGAAAGACTGATGACTCATAACATAAGCTGACAAAAACCCATAACAAACAAATTTCATATCATAAATTAATAGGTGTTTGGATTTAATAGCAAATTTAATGTTATTTGTATAAATCAGAGGGGATATGTTTAATGTAAAAAGATGGTCATTGAGTTGAATTTGCTATGAATTGCATTATTTTTATGATTTTGCTACTTTTGAGCAGAAATAGGATTTATATGTTGAATAACAATATTATTGCATTTCTAATTTTATTCGTAATGTGGGAAGCCTTTCATCATCACAAAACCTTTTTGTTTTTTAATTTTATATCTCTTGGATCAGTCATCAAAATATTTTTTCGTAATACTTTACCCATAATAAGAGCAGCAAATGACCGTTCTGGAGTCCAATCAGTTTCAAGAGTAGAATGAGAATATTGGCAGTAGCCTCATTCTACTCTTGAATTGTGCGATGTACGATAGGATTGCCTTTAGACATAAGTTTTCTCCGATGGCAGTCTGTGGGATGCATGCAAGATTGTTTTTTTTTTACTCCGAAAAGATCATTTGTTGCTCTTATTCTGGTATAGTTTTAAGAGAAACCTATTTTGATGACTGATCCTAGAGATATAAAACTAAAAACAAAAGGTTTCGTGATTGATGAAGGACTGCCTACATTACGAATAAAATTAGAAATGCAATAATATTGTTATTCAACATATAAATCCTATTTCTGCTCAAAATAGTGACAAAATAATAAAAATAATGCAATTCTTAGCAAATTCAACTCAATTGCCATCTTTTTACATTGAAAATATATCCCGTTTGATTTATACAAATAACATTAAATTTGCTATTAAATCCAAACACCTATTAATTTATGATATGAAATTTGTTTGTTATGGGTTTTGTCAGCTTATGTCATGACTCATCAGACTTTCGTCCAGACTCTACTACTCTAAGGCACTGATAAAAACATGCCAGATGTTGGTCTCCACATAGAATATATTCTAAAGTCAGCACGGAGGTCACATTTATTGCCGTGCAGCCGTTATATTCTATGGCAATACTATTTTTTGCTTTGAAAACAAATCATTCAATCTTTTTAACACTAATAACCTTGTGACTCTTTAAAAGTTTCCGTATTATGAATGATTTACACCAGCCTAACACAAAATTTTCTCTATAAATGCGTTTTATTGGGGGAATTTAGGACTAATACCCCCAGACAATCTCCCCCCGGACTAGCACCCCCCAACAATTAACCCCGGGCATTTACCCCCTTCAGGCCCGGCAGCAGGCTCAGGCTTTTTTTTTAGGGTGGGGGGGGCTACAGCTGTTATGGGGGGAGCACAGTTGGCACATTCATAAAAAATCGGGCCCAAGTCACTCAGTGGGTGGGCGGGCCTGGCCCCCCTCAGGCCCGCCCATCCCGCCGGGCCTGCCCCCCTTTAAGAGATAAGAAGTATTAGCAACGGTGAGTAAATGGCACGGGAGGTAAATGCCCAGGAGGTGATTTTCGGGGGGTGCTAGTCCGGGGGGAGATTGTCTGAGGGTAGTAGTCTCGTTACGTTTTTGGGGACCCCTATATTATTACACATTTTGCTATTGAACTCTGTACACTTTTTCACTGCTATAATTTGTTGTTGTATAATATGTTGCGTGGAATTTACAATTTATTAGTTCCGTGGAAAAAAATAGTGGGCATTCCTGCCTTAAAAGTCGGGAATGCCCACTGCCGGGAATACACCTTTTTTAACTAAAAGCTGTTAACAGCTTGGTGGGTATTCCTGTCAGTGTGTATTCACGCCTGTGGTCATTCCAGCAAGTGGGCATTCCCGACGGATACCGACTTCTACATAGTCGCCTGTCTGTAAATTTTAGGAAAAAAAAAAAATATATAAGGATAGCACATACTGGCCTTTTCTTGGGTCACGGACACTTCGTCCTTTCCATTTGTCCCTGCCCAAATCGTCCCTGTCCAAATCGTCCCGTGCCCAATTCGTCCTTGTCAATTCGTCCTAGACCCCAACTCGTCCCCTGCCCAACTCGTCTTCACTATTTCCCAGAAAAGAAGACTACCCCCTAACATTCATTCATGAGGAGTTCCTTAGCTTCAGGGAACCCTCGTCCAATAGACTCTCGGGTTCCGTCAAGCACAGTGATAGGGTATTGGGGTTTCTAACCCTGGCCAAAGGATTTTCGGGTCCCGCCAGCACAGTGATGGAGTATTGGGGTTTCTAACCCTCGGCCAATGGACTCTCGGGTCCCGCCAAGCACAGTGATTGGTATTGGGGTTTCTAACCCTCGGCCATAGGACGTTCGGGTCCCGCAAGCACAGTGATGGGGTATTGGGGTTCCAAACCCTCGGCCAAAGGACTCTCGGGCCCGCCAAGGAACAGTGATGGGGTATTGGAGTTTCTAACCCTCGGCCAAAGACGTTCGGGTCCCGCAAGCACAGTGATGGGGTATTGGGTTTTTTAAAAACAAACCTCATAATTAATTCAATTGGGACCCGTGAGTCCGTTGGCGCAAGGTTTGAAACCCCAATACCATATCACTGTGCTTGGCGGGACCCGAAAGTCCTTTGGCCGATGGCTAGAAACCCCAATACCCCATCACTGTGCTTGTCAGGACCCGAGAGTCCATTAGCCGAGGGTTAGAAACCCCAATACCCCATCACTGTGCTTGGCGAGACCCGAAAGTCCATTGACCGAGGGTTAGAAACCCAATATCCCATCACTGTTCTGGGCAGGACTCGAAAGTCCTTTGGCCGAGGGTTAGAAACCCCAATACCCCATCACTGTGCATGGCGGGACCCGAGAGTACTTTGGCCGAGGGTTAGAAACCCCAATACCCCATCACTGGGTTGGCGGGACCCGAGAGTTCATTGGCCGAGGGTTATAAACCCCAATATCTCATCACTGTTCTTGGCGGGACCCGAAAGTCCTTTGGCCGAGGGTTAGAAACCCAATACCCATCACTGTGCATGGCGGGACCCGAGAGTCCTTTGGCCGAGGGTTAGAAACCAATACCCCATCACTGTGCTTGGCGGGACCCGAGAGTCCATTGGCCGAGGGTTAGAAACCCCATATCTCATCTCTGTGCTTGGCGGGACCCGAGAGTCCATTTGCCGAGGGTTAAAAAGCCCCAATACCCCATCACTGTGCTTGGCGGGACCCGAAAGTCCTTTGGCCGAGGGTTAGAAACCCCAATACCCCATCACTGTGCTTGGCGGGATCCGAGAGTCCTTTGGCGAGGGTTAGAAACCCCAATACCCCTCACTGTGCTTGGCGGGACCCGAGAGTCCCTTGGCCGAGGGTTAGAAACCCCAATATCTCATCTCTGTGCTTGGCGGGACCCGAGAGTCCATTTGCCGAGGGTTAGAAACCCATACCTCATCACTGTGCTTGGCGGGACCCGAAAGTCCTTTGGCCGAGGGTTAGAAACCCCAATAACCTATCAGTGTTCTTGACGGAACCCGAGAGTCTATTGGACGGGTTCCCTGAAGCTAAGGAACTCCTCATGAATGAATGTTAGGGGTATGTCTTCTTTTCTGGGAAATAGTGAGGACGAGTTGGGCAGGGACGAGTTGGCAGGGACGAGTGGGGCAGGGACGAGTTGGGTCTAGGACGAATTGGACAAGGACGAATTGGGCAGGGACGATTTGACAGGGACAATTTGGGCCGGGACGATTTGGGCAGGAACAAAATGGAAAGGACGAATTGGGCGGTTACGGGCCTTTTCCATTAGTAGCTGTCAGTATTTTGTGTTTTCTAACCAAATATTAGTTGTTGGAATTGAATTTGTTAGTGGGGCGGGTTAGCTCAAAATTTCAAAAGGATTGTGCATTTTGTGATACAAGCATAAAATTTTGCACAAATGTACATTGATATATGGCAAAATTCGATATTGAGCCACTCGGAATTCTCCTTCATGTCCGCCATATTGCAATAAAAATGGCCGCCATCTGCAATCTATATTTCAATTATCTTTGTGTCTAATTGCTGCTATTGACTCGATCTTGTGTCTAACTGTAGTTTTTGGGGGGGCAAGAAATCAAATGGAAACATCTGCGAAGCGCAATTTTGTAACAATGAGCCGCCATATTGGATTTCAAATGGCCGTTGATTGAAATTACATTTTCGTTATCTTTGGGTCTAATACTGACTATTGACTCGATTCTGGTGTCTAAATAGGTTTGGGGGGCAAGGAATATAATGGTAACAATATATGCCAATATCATTTTCAAAAGACATCTTTATTACAGTACTTCACTTAAGTCATGAGAGATGAACATTCCCATCATGTATTTACATACTTTGTCTTTGTGTCATGTTAACCAGTTCAGCACTGACACAAGTAAATGATGTGTGTGGACTCGCTCTTCATGTGCAATCCCCTCACACAAACAGAGGGATGTGCACTTAAGGGCAGCCTTCTTGCACTTGCGCGTCTCACACACCCTTTCTGGCACTTGCAGAGAAACAACTGATGCACAAGTGTGAGCTGCCTCAGGTGAGATGGTCCGGAATAATGTGTATGTCCTCCAGTCATTGCCCAACCCCAGTGGTTGGTTGGTGGGGAGGTCTGGTGCGGCAGTAGTATCTGACCTCACAACATGTCCACCTTGATATACTGCCTTTTGACATGTTCCTCTAAAGCTGCTTCGTCGGAGGGATCGCGTGCACATTGTTCTTCCTTGCAAAGGAGTGTCCACTGGCCGTGTAAATATCCGTGCATTTGCTGGTTCGGTCATACACCAGGATCACGAAC
>CP045891.1:3566726-3592314 GCA_013387185.1 Caligus rogercresseyi
AATATTTGATACTTTGAACTTTGGCTTCGACAATAGATTATTGTACAATTATGTCAATGTTTTATTTCCAAAAGATGAATAGTTTTATATTCAAAGCATTGGGATTTTTTATAAGTCTATTTAGCAGGGTTAGCCACTTAAATTTACACAAACTTTAAACTGCGTGCTGAACAATTAAGAAGGTTGAAATAGCAAAAGCATAATCTTGTTGATAGCCAAGGTAATCAGCTTCGGATAGCTGTTTACTATTTGTTTCCGTTTAGTATTAACAATGGAACAAGCCAAAGGACGACGATATGTTAATGCGGCGCACGGGTCCACAGTGCTGCCGCCATCTTCAAGATGACCCAATACAACCGGAAGACCGTCTACAACGTGGTCAAGGCCTTTGACGAGGAGGAGAAGACCACGAGGAAGGACCACAGTCCAAGGAGCAATAAAATTCGGACTCCTAGTTCGTGGCGGACTGAAACGGTCTATAGGAGGACGCCGCCACCAAATGACGAAGCTTGCGAAGGACCGCAATGTCAGCCACACATAATTGTTTTGACGATATAAAATCATTAGATTTGAAAAATATTTTAGGATTTAATGAATGAAAAGAGAAGCTACAATAAGTTATTCAAATTCTCACAAGTATCTCAACCAAAAAATGGTGTATGTCATTTTGATGGATTGTTAGTAAGATTTTAATTAAAAAAACAACTAATGTGTAGGATGTAAAATGTAAATTTATCTAATTTATTTAAATTGTTTTCAAATTCATCAGACATTGCTTTCAATTGGGGGTTTTGTTGCAACAAAGTCTAAGGGTAAAAGTCTTTCTATTTTTTTATCACAAATATTAATAACATATTTCTTATCAATAATGCTACTTAAATTTTTTTGTAAAGAGATTCAAACCCCTAAAGATTTATCCTTAACTCGACATTTTGGACACCAAAAATGAAGTAAGCTTTTTTGTAAAACAATAGACAATTTATTGTTCATATTTAACTTTATAAATAACTTTTTTAGGCACCCAGGATATATAATTCTTATATATTTGAACGGACAACAACATGACAAACTATTATGAATTCCATTCTATATATACACCTTTTATTTTTGTTGTTTACGTTTGCATTACTTTTCTTCGCAGATTTTCATTGATAAACGAGAAGAAAAATATGTATATTTTTGATAAGATGTTTTGAAAATCAGTTTGAAAAGGTGGTTACGTAAGTTTTGTTTTGCTATTCTCAGAGTATGTATTTATAACAAAATGTAAATAAGGTAGTGCATTTGTTATTCATGGATTAAAAGTTTCACTTGTTAATGTTGTATCTTGCTTTAGATTTCTCGAAAGTCATTTACAAGCAAAAAATAAATACTTTTTTATTGTGTTTTCGTACAAGTATAAGGAAACGAGTGTAATATAAACGTACCATCAATGTTTAACTCTTTAGGGAATAACTATCAGTCATAGTAAGATTTTGGATATTTTATTATTAAAAAAAGTAGTTGAAATACATACTATTCATCAACAGCAGAAATAGGACTAAGACTTTGACAATATAAATATTTCGTTCACATATATATATATATATATATATCAGGAAACGACCGGGCACCCGAGCGTCTGGCCCGGCCTGATGTCCCGGCGTTTTTAGATACCGGGCCGGGACTTAAATTTTTTCTTTCGTTTGTCACGTTTTTTAAAGGAATTTTCGGAATATTATTTTCAAAAAAAAACGTCATCACTTTTTCTGAGAATTCTTTTTTGGAAATTCTTTTCTATAAAAAAACGTCTTCACTTTTTTTTGGAAATTCTTTTCCAAAAAAAAACTGTCGACACTTATATTTTTTGGAAAATTATTTATAATTAAAAGTCGTCACAGATTCTCTAAGGAACAAAATATATATTAAGTCCCAGCCCGGTTTTGGACCAGCCCGGCTTGAAAATTTTAAGACCCGGCCCGTGTCCCGAAGAAAAAATGTGTCCTGGTTTTCCTGATATATATATATATATATATATATAAAACAGCAGACATGGTACTAAGGCATTGGCAATATAAATATGTATCGTTCACATATGCTCCTTTCAGATATACGAACTCGATGTCTTCTGATAACAAACCACTATATGAAATGTTATTGTCACATATTTTAGATGTACATTAGGAATCATTATTTGGCAAAGCCAAAATGGATATCTTTATAACCTTTTATTTCACCATCTACTCCACACATTCCATACGTCTATTTGAACTTTCTAATTCCTCTATATTAATAAAAAAAGAAAATAAACATAGTTGCATTCAGTTATTTTTTTAAATGTTGACAAAGCAAACAAAATGTCAATCAAAACACATGTGATTCCAGATCAACGTATATTAACAGTTCTTTGAATAAGATGGAATCAAATCAACCTTTTAACACCATCTATATTTTTAGAAATGAACTTTAGATCAAGTTTATTTATTGAATGCCCATTGCCTATGAACCACCGACCTATATAATAACTGAATACTCAAAAGCGAAGGACAATTTGCTCCATTTCTATAGTTTGTTGATTACGTTCAGAAGTATAAAATGAATTCCACAATGGATGAAACGATTCAGTCTTAGGGAAGAAAAAGTGGGCATCCAACGATACATTCCTCTGATTTGTCCCTATGTTATGTTCCATTAAAAGTATTATGCCTTTCCCTTACAGTGACGTCACATAGTATATATTACCATTTATCCTGTTTGCCCTTCATTAAAGCTTCATATTTAGACTTTGGTTGCCCATGCATTACAACAATTCCTTCTTTCGCCTGTTGACTTTTCGACATATTTTTTGGCTTTATGGTTCGATTGAATTGCATCCGACAGGATATAAATAAGCATTATGTAGTATTGAAATTAGTATATCGAACTAGGATCTTATTATGAGGTTGACCAAATTGACTTCTTCTCTGGGATTCAAACCATTCAGACTTGCTACAGTTGAAAGGGGCCAAATGCCGCAGCACGGGCGATACAGGTCGCCATAATGACGCCGCCAGGAGCATCGTTGGCTGCAAAAGACGGGATCACATCCACGTCCGCGACCTCCTTAGAGAGCAGGCATTCCCTCCTCAACGAGGTTGGCCGCCAAGGCAGTGGCCCGGGAACCTGGAAATCTTTTACTCCAACGAGGGGCGGCGGTGCCAGGACCCGGTTGGTGACTTGTCGTTCTATCCATCCCGAGGAGCCTATGAGGTCCACCACTCAATAGCTTATCACTCTAGAAGACGTCTACCTTTGCATGTCATTGCAATTCGGTGTGGAACATGTAAATCTTTGAGGTCGGCCACGACCCTAACACTGCCAGGACCGCAGATAGGGCCATTGGACGCAGCGTTGCACATAATCCATGCTATATTTTATTTTATTTGTTCTTCCGTTTTTTCTTTTTAATATATTTTACATGTTTTTATTTATAAATTTATTTAGCTATGACCAATGTAACTAATATGCCCTAATGGCAAAATATACTCGATTACATGTACCTGCGCCCCCACATTGAGAGATGGACACACCTTGACGCTCACGGCTATTGCATAATACTTAAAATTGCCACCATTATTTTTCTTTGTACATAATTTTACTTTTATCAAGTCCATGGCGCATCCAGTCAGTAATTAGGTCGAGGTTATCAACTGTTTCATCATGAAAAGCAGCGAACAAAGGAATGGATTTCAATAATAACTAGGAAGGAAATCTGGAGCTTAGCCTTGGTGCTTACAGATTTGTATGACTGTTTTAGGGAGAAAGAAAAGTTTTCCCCTCTCTCTCTCTCTTCTTTTTCTATCCCTCATCTACCCCTCTCTCTTTTTCACGGCCAAAACAGTCATACAATCTGTAAGCACCAAGGCAAGTTCCAGATTTTCATTCCTAAATATTACAAAAAAATTTAATTTTATTTTACATGTATATCATAACTCCGTGTGATATACATCTACTGGCACTCTCTTTATTTTTAGCATCATTTTAGACTCAGAACCTGCCCAATATTGTTCATAACACATTCTCAGCATAGCATCTATTTCATATTTTCCCTAAATCATTGTTTTGCACATAAATTGTTTATTCTCCTTTTACATATATAGAAATAAACAATCTACGATGAGTGCAGCTTCATCATCGTGTGAGTCATTTGACAACATATTTTTCCATATTATTTATATTACTACGCAAAACGAAAATATTCCTCTGACAAGCTTCTTATAAAATGTGTTTCTTTTTACTTAATCTATATTTAATACCCTAATCACTATGAAGGTTATACACAGGTTTCATAAAAAATGTAAATAATATATTAAGTTGTTTACTAAGGGGATAACCGTAGGTAGTTCATGATAATTTACTTGGATGAATAAGCATTCTGGAAGGGATTAGGTGAAAATTTTTTTTTTCAGGCTTTGCTCATTGCCTAATAAATACATGTTGTTTTCAGGGGTTGCCACCTTGACGAAGCTTTCAATAAGGATGTTTATTCATTTTTAGTTATTTTTCATAAATAATAATACATTGTGATTAGCTTGTGAGAATGGATTAAGTATGTTTTTGGAATAAGGTATGTATGGAAAAATATTCAGGCTTGCTTTGGGTATCGAAAAAGCCATAAGTACTGTGAGAAATGTGATGATATTTGTAGTTAAGTATATATGTTCTGGCTTGTGATATGTTTTCTTTTGATACTTTTAATTTGTTTTAAGTTGTTCTTGCAAAATAAAATTAATAAATTTTTTGCATAAAAACATCTTAAATAGCCACAAGATTTATCTTCTAGTTGAAATATATTAATTGCATGATTGGAACAGTCAATAATAATACAAAATAAAAGAATAATCTAATTTTTTGATAGTATAAAGATAAAATGTACCTTAGCACCAGTTTGTCAAAATCAATAAATATTGAGTATTTTTTTAAATTAAAATGTTCATTAATTTTTGTTTTTAACGTAACTGTCTTCAGATTGTGTTTCTTAATCTTCTACTTTCTAGTGTATTGTTATTTTTTTACACGGTATGGATTTGTAGTTAATAAATAAACATCTTAACCAACAAAAATATTGTAGTTCAAAATTACTGATTCATCTGATTGATAAAACAGTTTTTCTGTTGATAAAAACTGAATTAAAGTTTTTTATTCCCCCAAAGATGGTATATCCAAGTGCTTCAAAAGTAAATAATAATAATAGGCAAAATAACTCTTTCTCATCATTTTTCTCGAAATTTGTTGTTTATTAAGAAATAATGCGAATGTTAAGTTTTACAATATATAACCAAAAACAGGTTATTTTGAATAATTGTATTATATTCAAGACGAAAGTATTGAAAAAGCTATTGCAATGTGTCTTTGCTGGATGTTTCAAAATGTTTTGAATGTTATAAAATAATTGAAGTGTTATATCACTGATTCTAAGAAAACGTGTATAGACATTATGAATAAATAAAGCTTTTTGAAGAAGGATTGATATATTTTGACTTAAAAAATAACAACCACAGATAATTAGCCAGAGATGCATTGAAATATTATTTTAGTTTTTGATTACAAAAAAGTATAATGCGTAGAAGTGATAAACTGCATTGTGTAAAATGTGACATCACTACAAAATAACAAATAAATAAAAATTGATTCGTTAACTTTTTTAATCAACAATTAAAGACATTTCACATTATATTTTTATACTTTTGTGATTATAGACACTGCATTCAATATATTTTATGAAAATATGTTTCATATGGAAAACTTTTATAGCTGTTTCAGTCTTATGAAACATACAACTATAATGTTTATTTATGTATTTTTTCGCAATTCTACCTATTTTTATTTTATTTTTTTGCTTATATGGTTCGATAGAATTGCATCCGATAGGATATAAATAAGCATTATAGCATTATAATTAGTCTATCGAACCTAGAATCTTATCAATGAGGTAAACAAAAATGACCATGATGACCTCGGGATTCGAACCTACGACCCCAACATTGAGAGTTG
Source organism: Caligus rogercresseyi (assembly GCA_013387185.1). Classification (NCBI taxonomy): domain Eukaryota; kingdom Metazoa; phylum Arthropoda; class Copepoda; order Siphonostomatoida; family Caligidae; genus Caligus; species Caligus rogercresseyi. The sequence continues at coordinate 3,572,739 of CP045891.1, forward strand.
AACACGCCTTAACACGCTCGGCTATCGAGCTCCTACTTTTTTATAATTGTATTTTATATAGCACAATTTTTATAAGGATCTTTAAAACAATACATAGCTTTTATAATATTTTTAAAAAAAAAATATATATTTATTATTTTTATTATGCAGAATGCAAACATAACTCAAACATACTTGATCTTCAAGGATTAACAAGCATTTATTTCAATGTCATTTCCTGTTCATTTTACTAGTCATCAATACTCCTCGTATTCGTTAATAGCCAGAGTCATTCACTTACTTTTCAAATAGATATTCGAAGAATGCTTGCCTGGCCTTACAGATATATGTGTGTATTTATAGATACCTATGACAAAGGTCATGAATGATGGAAGCATCCTTGATTTAAAAAATATATATATTACATTTATCAAGCCAGCAAAGTTTGGCATTGATTATTATCAAAGTCATATCTGACTTCCAAGGTTTGCTCCATCCTTGACTCATAAGAGTTCTCATGCCCTTCAAGAAAAGTGTTTTGGACAATAAAACAGCCATTCACCACCACTCCGATGGATGGATCACCATTCTAAGACAGAGTGTGTGTGTGTTTTTTATCTCTGGCATCTTATTGTATTTATGTTCTTTGAATGGCTGAACCATTCAAAGACTCAAAAGGGGGGAAGCTAAAGAAACACACTGACAAAAAGACACCTTTTTCAAGAAGTTGAGGATTCAATGGTGTGAATTTGTTATTTTTTTCTTCTTAAAAATAGAAATAATACTACATATTCGTTTCCTCCTGCCACAAACATTACATTTCTTTGCTTCTTTTCACCTCTCATTGACAAAAAAAGAAGCAATGAAATAAGATGGAGGGTAGAAGACACACACGCCCTATGAATGTCAAAAACAGTCATCCAACAATTTTTATTATTATTCATTAGATGTTCAATTAGAATGCATGTATGAAATCTTGTATATTCATTGATCGGAAAAGGGGGGAAAAGAAGCATTTTTTTATTCATAAACATAAAGACAGAGGAAATTCACATTCAAAGAAAGAAAGGAAGAGGGAAACGGTATCAGCTCTAATTATATATATTCATTTTCAGCCAATAGATGGAGTTAGTTTATTGATGAAGTTTAAAATCTTCTCCGAATGGACATGAAATCTCGTTTGTACTCTATGAGTACTTCGTTTTTCTTACTAGAGCCTTTATCAGCCCTCTTATAAAGTATAAGAAGAATCCCCCTGATGGCAATATCATTTTACTCCGGCACCTCTGCGCGGATTTGGTTTTTGTTTACGTGGAGTTGCGAAATCATGTTATTTAAAATGTTGTTTCAATAAGATTGAGTAGTTTGTATGGTATTCCTCTGAATGGTTATGTCCGACTTGTGCTACAGGGAACCGTAATAACATTTTCCCCAATATAAAAGTGACAAAAATAACATTCTGTATTTTAGATTTAATAAAAAGGATACATAAAAAGTGGTGTCTTTTGTAACGGAATGATTGAACGAAAAGGAGAAGTAATAAAGCAGTTGACATTATTCTACAAAATAGCACTTCAATCGGCGCAGTTTTGAGGATGTGAACATCAATATAGAGAGATGGATACTTTCTTTAAAATACTAACTGTATTACAATAGGGGCTACATCTTGCCTATAAGGAATCCTTAAGTAGACTCCACATATTCGACTATTAAAATTAAAATAAAATAAAGCAACTGCTCAATCTCACGAAAAGAATTTGTTACATCAAACCAGACAATTAAGGGATATTCACTCTGACCATCAGAAGTAGAAAAAAAGAAACTAGTTTTTTCAAAAGATGAAATAATGTTTATATGCAAATTTTCGAGAACAATATTTTCGTAATTCCTATTTTTTCTATAACAATAGCATCAAGAAAGATGCTATTCACCTTGTTATCCATGGAGATAGAGGTTTCTCCTTTTCTTCTTTATATATTACTTCATATGAAATCCCCCCCTCTATCGATGAAAGCGTCAACTAACTCATTAGGTCTTCCCTTTTTCATTTCTAGCTTTGAATGAGAATTTATCAGTCTTCCTCAGTATTCAAACCAAAGTTGGTAGAATGAATTATGATATGGATTATGAGACTCTCCATTTAGAAGGATCCATTGAGGATTAGGTTGCGTGCAAGTGTTGCTCAGGGATGAAATCCAAGAGCTTCATCTCGAGTTTCACTACTACTATATATTTTTTTTTGTATGATGATCATGAGAGAGTGCAGCGCTTCTTGACTCTAAATGCACTCCTCAAGTGTGTGTGTGTGTGTGCTATCCCTTCTTCAACCTTTATTTACCCTTTATAAAGAATAAAAAAAATGGAATCCTTGTCCACTTATTCCTTACCTCTTCTTCTTATTATTATATCATGAATATTATACCCCGTACATATGATATGCCTCGAATATCAAGAAGACAACAACCCCTTCCCCTCTCTCTCTCTCTGCTTTCACAATCTTCTTAATGGCCCTTCGGACATGACCGAAGGGATGTTGTCTAAGTGGACTCATAAGAGGACATGAGTAATCATATGAGGACGATATCCATTTGCTCATGATGGTAGATCTAATAATAAATGCTTATTATTCATGATTAAGAGAGAAGGGGGATGAGGGGACATTTGGTGTGATTCTCATACCTTTTTTATATTATGATAGGCAATCCATGGATTTGTTGTGGATAAATATGGCATGAAAATAAGCTTCATTTGTAAGAAGTTATGCATATATACAATATATATATATATATATATAAGGTATATATCATATATATATATAAACAGCACGTAAAATTCAGTAAGACATGTTCAATATGATGGTATAGGTTCAACTCTCAAAAAGGAATTGTCAATATGAATAGTTTTTGAAGAAAAAAATCCAAATGTCGACGGAACAATTTTAATACGATGATGTTTATTACTTTTCACACGATTTCATGGGGGTCAAAATCATAGAGATATAAATACATAGAGGCTTATTGGATTCGTCAGAGGCATACATCATATTGCCCAACATAAACAAATCTCTATGATCAGCTTACGATGACGTAGTACAAATTACTTTGTTTTTATTGGACACAGTTGAACGATGTTTCTCTGCTATTGAAGGTAATAAGCTCTCTATAGCTTTATATCTCTATGGTCAAAATAGGAAAAAAACATGATAGATATATGCATTTATATTAAATCAATAATTAAAAACATTGTTTGTTTGTTTAGATCCTTGATCAGCCCCACCACAAAAGAGTTCCATCCGGTATTAGCCGGTTAAAAACATGAATAACATAATATATATTTCAATAATTAGATGTTGCACGAGATATAGAGTAAAGTGTGTATTAGATAATTTATTTGCCTCAATCTCAAATTATTTTCATCCTTAGTTGAGGTTTAAAGAGGTTGGTAGATTGCTCTGTAATATTATATTTTTCGCTCCGACAAAATTTGTCAAAACTTTTGTTTTTGTTGTAAAACTCCTTAAAAATTAGTCACAATGTATGAAAAGAATTATAATCTTATGCGGGTATAATTTTTTACGGACAGTTTTTTATTAACAGTTTTTAAAGTGCAGATTAGAAAAGGTGCATAAAAAAGAATACTTTAAATATTAAAATTTCTTCTCTGGAAAAAGAACATAACTACGCAGTAAAAAAATTGAAATCTTTTGTATTTGGATGGGATGTATTTGAGAATTCTTTTAATATTAATTCATTAAGTGTTTTGTTTTGTTTAGCTCCTAGATTGGACCCACCTCACCGGAACTTAATCCGGTATCAGCCGGTAGTGAACCTATCTAGGCGCTTTCTTTATTATTACAAATTAGTTTATCAATATTCATACATTGAAATGCTTTAAAAATAAAATCTTCGAAGGCTAAACGTCGCTCCCCGATCTCTCCCTCAAGGGATATAATTTTTTGCCTTGTCGACGGACAATCAAAGATAAGATGGTACGGGGTTTCTTCTTCTTCCTCGCAGAGTCGGCAAATTGGGTTATGACCTTTCCATCTTGTAGAGATGTCTGTTGAGGCCAATATGTCCACTGATCATTCCAACGATGACGCAGATTTGAGCTCGTTTGTATTTAAAAATCTTACTTCCGATGTAGGGATTTGGTATGAAGAGTTTAGACTGGCGACAAGTGCTCATCGCACGCCATGCAGTCCTCCATTCCTTCAAGGTTGCTTGTCTGAGGGCATTTTTTGTTTGTCGCATTGATATTGGCACAGAAACAGGCGTGCCCCTCCTAGCACCGTCTTTAGCTAAAGCGTCGGCATACTCGTTTCCAGTATTGTTGTCGTGTCCCTTTATCCATCCGACCGTGATTTTGCATGTCGATCTGCTTAGAACGTTTTTGCAAGCGATAATTTCAGCTGATGCGAGTTCACCTGGCCTCATGTCCAGACTATAGATGGCAGATAGGCTGTCGGATAAGATTAATAATCTTTTCCCCTCGACTTTTTCACCTCGGAGATTACTGGCGAGATTTCTTATAGCCTCCACCTCGGCTTGGTAGACTGTGTTTATTGCCTTGAGCTTCAAGGTTCTCTGGTCAAGAACAATATCGCCTCTCGTCAGAGCCCATCCAGCACCAGTCTGACCATCGATTTTAGACCCGTCGGTGTAACCTACGAGATCAAAGTCATGAATGCACCATACGTGTTTGACTTCGTAGCCCAGAGTTTCAGACCAAAGGTACAAAAGGAGGAGGAGTTGGGATATCATTGACTTTTATATATTTATCAAGATATTGTTGGTGTCCTCTACTCAAATGGTCGAACCATTTCAATGGGTGTTCAATTTTAGTCTGAATTCTGACCAGGCATGCACGCTCCATTATATAAAGATGTAGAGGGATTAACCCACAGAGTACCTCCATTGTGGCCGTTGGTGTGGACCTCATTGACCCAGTAATACTCATGAGACCAAGCCGTTGTAGTTTGCAGAGCTCTCTTTTTAGATAAACACTCGTCATAAGTTTTGGTGCAAAATAATAGCGCCGTAACTCACAATAGACCTTACGTACGCTACGTAGATCCATCTAGACTTGAGTGGGCTAAGTCCCCAATCTGATCCAACAAAAGCTTTTAGGGCAAAGAGGTTCCTTTTGGCCTTGGAAATGGCATATTCTATGTGCTTTTTCCACTTCAAGTTATCGTCAATTATTAAACCGAGATACTTAAACGTTCGCACCCTTTCGATTTCTATTCCAGACAGGTGTAGGGAAATATGCATACCTTTTCTTCGTTTGGAAAAAAGCATATATTTAGTTTTACTAATGCTAAAGATAGTATCTCTTTTTTTGGCCCAATCTGTTAGTTTATTTAGGGCATCTTGCATTAAACTGGCGAGAGTCTGCCGATCCGTACCTCTTACACATAGAGCCAGGTCATCTGCATAAGCAACCATATTAATTGGGCTTTTGAGTTGGTCCATACACTCTTGGAAGGCTAAGTTCCATGCCAGAGTCGATAGAATCCCCCCTTGAGGACATCCTCTTGTCGGAGTTACAGATACACTCTCCCCTCCTAGCTCAGCGACAACAATTCTACCCTCAAGTAGATTTTTGTACCAAAGAATTGTCTTCTCATGTATTTGGTATTTCCTCATGGCGTCAAGGATATGGTTGAAACCAATTCTATCAAAAGCGCCCTCAATATCCAAGAATACAACGAGGGCTTCTTCGTGTCTATGGTAGCTACTCTCACAAGAATCAACCAGTTTACTTATGGCTGTATCAGTGGACCTGCCTTTCGTAAAAGCAAACTGATTTGGTAAAACCAATTTACATTCACTATGACCTTCCACTGTATCATCCGTTCCAGTATTTTTAGAGCTACATTGGTTAGTGTGATTGGTCGGAAGGATCGTGGTTCCAAATAATTATTTTTCCCTGGCTTTGGTATAAATATCACCTTTGATGTTCTCCAACACTTAGGAGTATAACTTGATAGGAAAACTTGATTGTAGAGATTCGTTAGGCGAACAATAAAAGAGTTAGGCAGGTTCTTATAAGCCTGAGAAGGAATTTGGTCAGGACCAGGTTTTTTGTTAGACTTTAAGCTAGAAATAGCACTTCTGACAAGTTCCTCACTGAAGTATTTAGTGTGAGACTCCAGTTTTTTTAGAAGTCCTTTTTGAGTCGTACTGGTAGAGTCGACTTCTTTTAAATTGGGAAAATGTTCTCGTAAAAGTAATTCAAGGCTATCTATTTCTCCAAAGGCTTCGCCCAGAATACCCCACGGGCATTGGTATGGTTTGATCTGGCCTTCATCAACCTGGAGATGTCCTTTGGACCTTCAAGAGTGTTAACCCACGCTTTAAAGGTCTGCCTCTTTGCTTTAATTATCATAGTTTTATATGATTGATTTTCCACTCTGTACATGTCCATTTGCCTCTTGCGCTGGAGAAATTTAACCTTTCGCCGTTGTTCCCTTAGTTCATCGTTCCACCATGGATTTGCCTTCCTTATGGTTCCGGACATAATTTTGCATGAGCTTTTCAAGGATTCCATAATTTTAGTTGCAATATTCGAAGCTTCTAAATCTATGCACTCAGAACCCGATGTGCCAGTTTCCAAGGAAATATAGTAGACTCCAAAGTATATGTGAATTTGTTCCAGTCTATATTCTTAAAATTCAGTGCACCGAAAATAGTTATTTTTGCATATATTTCGAAAAGGCAAAATCTGTGATCCGACCCTGAAAACTCCAGATCCGTCCTCCATTTAGATACAAGGTGAAAACTCCAACGGTTTGTTAAAGTTAAGTCAATTAATTCATTTAAGTTATCAGTTGGACTAATAATTACCTATCTGATTCAGCCCTTTTTTTTGCACCTTTTTATGAATATATTGACTGCTGCCCTCCTGGTGTTTTTTTTGTTCGAATCAAATAAACACCAGGAGGACAGCATTCGATATATTCATACAAGGTGCAGAAAAGGGCTGAATCAGTTAGGTATTTATTCGTCTAACTGATAACTTAATTTCAATGCCAAAAACTACTTTAAATATTTTTTAATGGAGCGTCCTATGTATACCTTTTGATATAAAAGTGAAAATTTATATTGTGCATTGAGGGAAATTATTTTGGATATACCTAAATACCGTGTCATTTCCGAAATGTGGAGGCGATTTTCCACATCAACTACTAAAGAAGCCAAAAATAACACCCGACGAAGCAACTAACATTTAAAAAAAGTTACTACTTCTCATTCAAGATCAACTTATCAAATAATTTCCAAATTTTGAAGCTGTTGCAAAATATTGGTATAATAAATATTTTTCTTGCTTCTATTCAATAATATTTTAGAAATTAAAAATACATATGAAATAATGATTCTTATCTATAATTAAAATATATTCTTATGTGTTTTTTTTATTTGTATTTATCTAACATTCTTTAAGAAAAATCATTAGAGAAAAAAGTTCTGAGATCGGATTCCACTTTTGGCGGAGGAAGTTTCGGTTTTCCACTTCAGAGATCTGTAAAACCTTATGCCCTTCTATGCCGTGGTTTTCAAAACTAATTGTTAACAAGCAAACATTGAATGAAGTACGCATAATAGCGGGAAAGTTTTAAATCTTCTAAGTCTCCTCCGTCATGGGAAAAAAGAATTTTAATTCAACTTGTGGAATCGCAGGACGGGTCCAAATTCACAGCTCAATTCCAAATCTCAGCAGACCTCATCAAATTTTATTATCCTTGCAATAACTGCGGTTTTTTTTATTTAATAATACATTACACGCCTTCGTGGATTGTCCTCTACTGAAGACGATCAAGCACTTAACTCATCTAAACGTTTGTGTAATATGGACTAAATTCGAACGGATTAGAGCTCACATTCTTTTTGGCGCATTCAGAAGAAGAAACAAGATCTCTCCCATCAAAGGCTGTTGAATTTGCACTGCTCAACATGAAATCATTAATTGCGAAGAGACTGACAAATAACTCTTATATTCGAATTGAAGACCTTATAGCAATTATGATTGGGGCATCTGCTCGTTATTCCAGCCCTCTCGATAAAAATTCCCAATTCATCTGCGACGTCATGGACATGGGCCGGAGATTTGATTAATTTTATTCCTTCAATTCTCTCGAATTTATCAAACTCATCAAATCGACATAAGACGGCATCAACGTTTTATATTGAATAAGAAATAATTTTTAATATGTCATTTTATATTATGGTTTTATCTTTAGAGAGTAATTTTGAATTATATGTTCATTTATGTTTTGTTTTTTACGTAACTGTCTTAAGATTGTGTTTTTTTTTCTCCTATTTCCTAGTGTATTCTTATATTTTTACACTGTATGGATTTTAGCTAATAAATAAACATCTTAACCATAAAAAAAGTAAAATAGAAGAATTTTTTACCAACATAAATATTTTTTTTACAGTCAACAACTCTAGTGCCAAAAAACTACAATATGAGATTTGGGTTTGTATCAAAAACAAAATTTTCAAAGAAATATTCATATTAGTGGGTAAATTTTAACGGGTCTCTTACTAATCTAACTATATGTATTTCTATGTACGATCAACAACTGTAGTGCTAAAAAGTTTTTTGTATAAAACGAATCGATTTTTGTCATAACTATTTACTCTTTCTTCACCTCTTATTTATATGTAAATGTAATATAATTAAAATACTTAAAATCGAATCAAATACATAATGAAAGCATGAATACATAAGCATTCTAATTTAAAAAAGATTTAATTCCATGGAAGTATAATATATCATGTCCTACTATGTCCTTGCATAAATCACACATGATATATGATTATTTGTTGGTTTCCAGGGGTACAATGAAAAAACAGCAAGGTTAAAGTAAATATAAATAATAAAAAATGAGCAAAGCTCGTTCCATATATCCACCAAAGATCCATGACTATTCCTGAATTCTTAGATCCTTCAAACAAAAGACCAAGCGTTGATCAGGCATAATTTGTAATTTTCATATGGTTGAAAGGACCACAAAGCTTAAGAATTATTTGGCAAGATATTATTTTTAATTTTTGTTTATATATTATGATCAAAAATAAGCTTTCAAGGGGTTGTAGTAATGGGACTATATTTTTTAAAATACAAAATAATAATGTACAATCTAAATCACGAAGGAAGCGCCAGGGATCTCAGGGATATAAACAATTCCGGATTAAAAGCAATGTTTACCTTTTCAATAGTTATAAAATATGTTTTAATAAGTAATGAATATATCAATTTATAAAAATAGTAAGAAGTTTGTTAGCTTCATTAACAAAACAAATAATGAAAGCTTTCATGTAGTTTTCATATCAAGAAAAGGAGTAGATTTTACAATATTTTTCACCAAAAAAAAAACATTGAGAGCAAACATTATTCGTAAATTAATGTTTACACATATTTTTTGAAAGACTTCATTATTTAGTACTGAAAGTATTTTTGTCTAGAAAATAACATTAAATAATCTCAATTCCACTGGAGATTATTTGCATATATATATTTTTAATTTTTCAAATATTAATAAAACATCAGAAATCTATTTTATCATAAATTAAGTTATCAATTCATACATATATTTTGAAATTTCATTTCAAAATTGATTGTTGATGATTAAAAATACAATGGTTTTAAGCAATATATATTTTACACGTATAATGAGATGTATTAAAGAGAAGTATTACCATATAATTCGAAGATCCAAAATATATATTTGACTCACACTCACCCTTAGTCAAACACCCTGCAGATCCCTTGGGTCATATGAAATCGTGTTGGAGAGATCGATTTCCTATAATGCATACATAAATGTTTGGTAAAGAGGATAGAAGTTTATATCTCATTGTTTTGGTGTATTCACATGGGGTTGTCTGTCTTAATTTAATAATAACGCTTTGTATAAAGCATTCCATTTAATTTAAAGATGCAAGGATAACCCAGGGATATACATATATAGTGGCTCTCACTGTTTCAATGTTTCTTGATATGAGTGCATCTAATTAATTAAATAACTATTTTCTATGAAAGTGCATGAGTAAACTATATAGCTTGGATGCAAGAATACCAATATAATATAATTGAGCAGAGCTGTGACTACTGAATGTAAATCGGTATTTAGAACATGAAGCGTATCCTGGTGTGAAGAAGTTGAACTTTGAAAATAAATAAACAACTCCGGACCTGAAAGAGCATTTAATATTGGGCAGCGTATAACAAAAGACAGTTAAGGAATAATTTTGTTTGCTATGCCTTTCATTTCTTTTAAAATCCGAGTGCATATATGATTTATATAAAAATAACATGTATTCATTTTCAAATAATCTACAAAAAAAATATAACAAATTATGTACTTAATTGTCTTTTGTTATAAATTGTCCGATACTAAATGCATATGAAGAGGTCATAGAGCAGATACATAAATAAATTTCTCTTTCTTTCTTATCTACGCACCGATCGATATTCATAGATATATAATAAAATCTACCGATACCGAAAAGATTGTACCCACCCCAGAATGAATATGAGTTCACTTCCTGGCTTCATTGTTGCAGAATCCTTTGACGGCCGCTAATTGTTCACTTTTACGTGCCCTTTTAACTGAGTCATAAATAGAAATAAATAATCTTGCAGGTTCATAGGGATACTTTCATTTTGGTATACAATAATCCGGTCTGCGATGGAAACGGTACGAGGTTTAATGTTAATATCCGATAATATACAGGGTATAGAAGCAAACGTGGACTCTTAAATATGCTAATTTGCTCAAAAAAAATACTAAGTTGGGTGTTTATATTTTTTAAGATTCCGATATATTAGACTTTTTAGCATAAATGATCAATATTAACAATCGCCCATTCTAAAAAACGACTGCGAACAGGACGCGAAAAGGAAAAGGATCTCAGACAACCTTGATGCGGAAATTGAGGTGGCAAAGATCATGGACATTGTCAAGTACTCCAGGAACCATGTTTCAGGTTGCCAGGATGAAAAAAGATGGAGAAGGCCTCGAAAGGAAAGCAGGAGTGGTGGCCACATTAAAAGAGGACTCACGAGTTCCTGGAGAGACTGGAGAAGAAGATCAAGGATGACCCCATAAAAATCCATGAACCGCCTCTCCAATGACTTCTTGTGGACCCCATGACCATCAACCCGGGCAGTGAGGGAGGATCTGGGGTTCAGCCTCATACACTAGGACCTTTGAGCACATGTTGACGGAGGAGATGAAGAGGAAAAGGCTCAGAAGATGCAAGAGAAGTCCTCACTTGGTGAAGGGTAATGGTTCCATTGTGAAAATCCTTCTCCGACAAGAAGATATTCACCGTGTACAAGTCTCAATAGGAGGAATGACCTGTGGCTTGGGGAAACAACAGAAGAAGGTACAGGGGGTATACCGTACAAAACACCCCGGCGCAAGACCAGGGCTTTGGAGTCGTGCGTCAGACGGGAAGAAGATGCCTCCCTTCTTTTTCAAGGCGGGAGAAAATTTGCCAGGAGAACTACTAAAACATCCTCAGATACACAGTTTTGCCATGGCTGAAGGCCATTTACCCCGAGGGAAACTATGTGTGACGTGGACGCATGGATGGTGCTCCATCACACACGTCGGACCTGTGCCAGAAGTTCTGCTCTGCCAACATGGCTCATTTTTGGCCGAAGGACATTGCCCCCTACCTCCTCGCCGGATCTGAACCCGTTGGACTTCGCCGTGTAGGGCGAATTGGAGTGGAAAGACCAACAGGACTCTTCATCCAAATGTGGATGCTCTAACGGCCAACGCCAGGACGGAGTGGGACAACATGTCGGAGGAATTCCTCATTAACTCCTGCAAGGCTTTCCGGCGCCGTGTGGAAGCTGTCATTGAAGTTGAAGGAGGCCCATCGAGTGAAAGTGCTCACAATTGCTCTGCCTATAAGTTTTGTTAAAATAATAATTATTATATAATTAAGTAAAACTATATTATTACGTTTCTAAAATTGTCTCTCGAGTCCACGTTTTTGCTTCTATACCCTGTATATTCTAATTTGTGGTTTCTAACTCAGAACTCGAATCAACATTCATGATGATTCTCATTTGTAGCTACTCATAATTAAAAAGTATTTTCTTGCTTTTGTTGTAAGGTTTGCCAATTTATATGAATAAATATAACCGATATAAGCTATTTTAAAGAAGAAAATGTAAAAAACTAAGAAATACAAATTCATTTAGGATTTTAGTTTTTTTAAAAATGTAACATCATGGTTTAATTTTGCAACTCCTATTTTTGTGCATCGAAAACGAAGCATACTTTTAAGGCAAAGGTACATAAGTGACATTAAGAATCATTAAGTGCCCTTTTCCTCATTTCAAATATACTTAAAACTGAAGTTTTATACATACTAAATCCCTTCATCTTGACTTCAAAGAAACAAACAAAGAGAAAAAGAAACTTGCATACTCAGGCTGGTAAATATGTTATTCCTCGTATGCTTCTTCTAATCCGTCTATATGTGTATTTTTGTTCTTCTTTTTGTATATGTCCATATGTAATGTACCCTCGTCATTCAAAAGAAAGAAAGAAAATAAAAGAGGAAAATGGATAAGTGAGAATAAGTGTTGTATGTCTCGTATTCAGCACATGCAACCATCTTCAAATACATTAACTTATGTACATGTCTGCGGCGCCTTGATCCTTTCAAGAGGGGGGAATAAGGATAAAGTTTATTCTTGGAAAAGAAGAAAATCTTGTTTTCCTACTTTTTGGTCAGTAGAATTTTAACTTTAGGTGAAAGAATGTAAGTAGTGAGCTGGTTTTCAATGGCTATAGACATTCTTTAAAAAATGCTAAATAATCATTATTTTTTTTAAATGTATAGTATATTCTTTATGCATATGAGGTGTCATTGAGTTGAATCCAGTAATCTTTAGAATAGGTGGATGGAATACAGATCAATAAATAAGTGGAAAATACAGAAAGCAGCAACTGATGGGCGCCATTTTATGTTTTTTATGAAGTTATTTATATTTTAAAAGTCCATACAACAAAGAATTTTTTTCTGCTGTGAATACAGTTATAATAAAAGGAGGTGATTGAATCCACATGAATATTAGTGACCATAAAAAATTTGTCCACAAATTGATAAAACTATTTTTATTCTTCTTTTGTTGTCGAACTTGCACTCTTATAATTTTTTTTGCCCATATGCTTTCGATAGAATTGTATCCGATTGGATATAAATAAGCGTTATAGCATTACAATTAGTTTTATCGAACCTAGGATCTTATCAATGAGGTAGACAAAATGACCATCCTCTCTCGGGATTCGAGCCTGCGCCCCAAACATTGAGAGCTGAACATGCGGCCACTAAGACAATACACCTCTATTGAGTTATTTGTTTTTTAGATAAAAATGGACGAAACCCAATGCAAATTTACTTTTTTCGAGTGTTATCCCTTATTCGTTCTGTGTTCCAGTTTAAAAAAAGATAAATCAATTAGGTTTTTCGGGTTCAACGTTCAAGGTTCCGTAAGTCTGTTCCATTCAGCGTTCTGTCCCTTAGATCCTCAACGATTAAAAAACTAACGTTCAAATTAATCATTCCAAACAATTCTTTTTTTGCCTATATGGTTGATAGATTGCATCCGACAGGATGCAAATAAGTATCATAGCATTAAATTAGTCTATCGAACCCAGGATCCATTTTTTTCGTTACAACGCCTTTTTCTAAGAATGGCATTCTATATCGTTTACAAGTATGCATCTGAGTATCGGAACGGGAAGCTTTAATTATTTAATCTGACATTCTTACCTTATATATATTTTATTAATATATATATATTATGTATATATATATAATAAGAATACAGACACAAATTATAAAATCTGAATCCAAACCAATAACTCTTCAGATGTGAAAAACATTTTGTTTCTTAGATCAACTGATTGCATTAATTTATGTCCTTAACATTTTTATTGTACTAAAGACCCTTTATATTACAGTAAAAACTAAATTTTTCTTTATGATATTACACTTATATACAATTCATTCATACTCCAAACTAACATAGTTCTCATCTTTTTAGTACAACCATTATTATTAAGTCGTTATTTCGAGCAACAGTTTTTCGATCCTTATTTATACCTTTTTCTAATATCTGATTATATCTTTTTGTTTTTGGCAATACAAGTTTGTTAGGAAGCTATGTAGAGACATTCTTATTTGGTCATTATGTTCGTTTGCTTTCATTACATACATTGGTAAGGCTTGATATTAATTTGACAAATTGTGTTAACTCAGTATCAATGATCTAAGATGATAAATCAAATAATGGGGCAGATGTCAAGCCTCAACAACATATGATGCTGGCCTGGTTAAAGATCCTTGTCGTTTATTTTGGCAAATAAAGTTGCAAAAATGTTGTTTCAGGGGGAAGATAAATTATATTAACAATTAGTGATATTTTGATAGGGCGTGCTAAATTATATTTACGCAGCTTGAAAATGAAATGGACATTATACATGGCATCAAAGTATATTATTAAATGACGTATTTCAAAAATATTCTTTTCATGAATTAAATAGGAATGAACATATAGTTTCCTGAAAGAAATATGGTTCATTTTGGATTTTAGAAATTATATATTCAAATCAATGTAGATGCAGGTGTTTTGAGATTGTTAATATATTATTTCTGCATTTATATACATTTATATAGTACTTCAAAAAAATGTTATGTAATTGAACCAAAATTTTGTTATTTGTTGCCACAAATGTCTTATTTCTATCTACGAAAAAATGCAGAAGCCAACATATTATGTACAATAAATATTCCATTCGTGTTGAAATATCATATTTTTGAGAATTGTTATACTATTTAACTATAAATATTAATAATGCTCACAGGGAAGACAAATAAAAATCAAATAGATACAATATTTTTGTAATACTACTTTTAATATTCTTATATATTGTTAAAATAAGAACTGATACGTCTTTTTCTCTGGCCGTTGCTGCAACAGGTAGTTTTGCAGACAAATAGCTGTATTTGTGACAGACAACGAAGTGATTCTTTTAGTTCTGAGCCTCTAAACGCATGAGTTAGTGGTTACAAATCTCCGAACCAAATCGTGGTTCTGTCCGAACCTCAGTTTATTCGAGCATGTTGTCCACCTAGCTCTGGTTGAAATAAAAGAACATTTGGACGTAATCAAGAGTTGAAAATAGAAGGTTAGGATCCATAGAGAAAGTGCAGATTCACAACCATTTTCTTCTTCGATTAAAAACCTCCATATTTGTCCTATCATTCTTTCATTCATCGCCCAAAATGGCTTTTTATTACAAAATATTTATCACTTAACAAATATCAATGAATTTATATCCTTGTAGCGCCGCACATACACACACCTTGTATTTATCCCTCTTCATCATGGAGTCTCTTTTTATCAACAAATATCATGTCAGAGCGGGGAAATCTCTCTCTCTCTCTCTCTCTCTCTCCTTGAGCAAATAGATACATCATCATAACATCAACATAATCAAATCATTATTTCCCTTAAAAAAGTTGTCGAGAAAAAAAAAAAAAAAAAATACCTCGATCATTTATCACAACTTTGAACATGTCTTGTAAGAATAATAATAACAATAATAATCAAATGATAAATTTCCTATAGAGAGCTTATTTATATATCTAATGTTCATCATGATGAAAGCCATGTCTTTTTTTTGGAGGCAAGTGCATGGCCACCATATTTGTAAGTGGAAAGCCTGAGGTGCATCCTTGACAAATCCGAGATACCAAGCCATAGTCAATCAATCCTCACATAATCAAATATTTGGGGCTTTTTTTCTCACACTGTCTTATATTTACAAATATAGTTGATTGGATGACGTCACACACAGGCTGTCAACTGACATACTTGAAGACTTTTAATATACCAATGGAGTGGTCAACCTCTGCTCTATATTTGAGAAAATATCTCCAAATATTCAACGACTTAGTCGGAGAAAACATTTAAATTTTCCACTATACATATATTTGTAAATAACATATGAATGTATAAATAATAATTTAAGGGTTGGGCAAAACATTATTTACATCTATGCAGCTCTTATTCTTCGATTGAGTTGCATCTGAGATATATGAATAATCTCTCAATCGCGTGAACTTTTAATCTATGTTCAGGAATGGATGTAGTGCTAGCCCTTGAATTGTCTTTCCTTTATGTACGCACCATAAACTAAGGATCTGGAATTATAGAAGAAACTGAAGGAGGCAACGAAGAAATAAACTCTAAAGTACAAACTCAACAGGAACGCCATCAACAGACACAAAAAATCCTGTATCGGGACATCAGGTAAAAAAACAGCTACTAAGAAGCAATCAAAGATGGACAAGTTCTTTGAGTCAACAGCTGAAATAATGTTTCCACAACAGCCAAATCAATAATCATGATGAGTTGCTCCTTTGTAAATACCCAACATTCCAGAGCCGCAAACTCTGACTTAAATTAAGAACAATGCAACAGACACAAAAAGGATCTTGGAATGAAACATACTCATAGTATGTTGAATATTCCAAAACAAAAGGTTGTCGAACTTTCACGTCCAATATGAAATACTTGTTCAAGCAAACATAGGCCATGGACCATTTTCTGACCATCTGAGCAAGTGGAAAACACAAATGCCAATTGTGATATATATGCATGGAGGAGTCCCAAACCGCTGACCACCTAATCAGCAGATGCCCATCGCTTTCATATGAGAGATACCAAGTCATGCAAGAAGAGTATGAGTTCTTCGTATTATTAAATTTATTAATGTAAAAGATGCAACGAAATATAGATTCTACTTTAATTTAATTGCTTATTACTATATTATTAAATAATATCTATATGTAATCTCAATATCCACTTTTGCTTTGTAACACATATACCCCTTTGTGTGGTCGTGTTCTTTTGCTGTATTTATGTATTTGCTTTTATCAATGTATAATGTAATATTTTATGTACTATATGTAAGACAGTAATAAATTCTTAACTAATTATGTACGCACCATTTGTCTTCCTTGTGATTTGCTCAAAGAACCAGCTAATAAAGGCGTCATCGAACTTAGGATCACTTCCGTTAAATGTTGAACCTGCGTCTTCAACATTGAGAGCTGAACACGCTTATGTACAATGCTAACGTGCTCCCATACATCATTCTTTAGTCTTCTTTTTTTTTTGCATATATGGTACAATAGGTCCCACTCTTTTTAAGCATATAAGTAATTTTATTCCATGAAATTACTCCCAGCGAAATTAAATAAGGATCACATTATCATTGGAATTAATTTTATTTTTCAACATAGTCTCCTTGAGCCTATACACTTCATACAACGTTTTCCAAACTTTTTATCCCTTCCAAAAATTAAAATTTATCGAGGTCCTCAAAAATGTATTTTTTAAGACGATTGCCTGATTGCAAAAAAAAATTTTTTCCGCCAATCAATTTTTTCAGGCTTGGAAACATGAAATAGTCACTTGAGGCTAAATCAGGAGAAAACGTCGAATGAGGAAGCAGTGCATAGCGTAGTGCGTAAAATTTCGCCATGGAAACAACACACGTATGGAGTCTTGCATTGTCTCGATGAAAAATATTTTTTTTCTTGGCCAAATACGGTCGCTTTTTGTTTAAATCATCATTTAATCGGTCCAATAACCGCGTGGATCCCAGAAAACAGTAGCCATGATTTCATGGCTGACAAACCCCCTTTGAACTTCTTCGGCGACGATTCACCTCGCAAAACCCACTGTTTTGACTGCAGCTTGGTCTCTGGCATGTTGTGGTGTATCCATGATTCGTCTACTGTTACAAATCGGCGGAAAACTCGTCCTTATTGCGGTTGAACAATAATTTGGTTTGTTCGAAAAAAGGTATTAATTCAACTAAAACAATAATTCAAATGACCTCACGATTAGAAGAACAAGAATATCGATGCTTAGTATTTGAGCACATCATTGATTTAGATATCATATTTAAACAGAAACACTTTAGATTTAAAAACATTGATTTAGTGCAAGAACATTTTTCTTTTTATATAAACTTTTTTAAATATATACCTACCAATAACATTTTAAAAGCAAACTAAGAGATGAATTATATATATATATATATATATATATATATATATATATATATATTATATATATAGGTATAATATATATATATATATATATATATATATATATATTGTATAGATAAGTTACATAGACTAGTAGAGAGAAAAAGGAACTCCAATATATAAGCCTAATATTATAATAAAATGGTTATTATGAATTTCAAACCACATTAAAGTACAATTTTTTAAAATAATTACATTGCCTTGTGTTTATTTACATAAGATATGATATTGGTAGAGTTCAAGAATATTATAAATGCAAAGACGTTCAGACGTCACTAGAACTTCTTCTTTGTTGCTGACGTCACAAGAGGTGGGCCGTTCTTCTCCTTCCTCCTCTTTTATAATATTTTTCATATGATGAAGTGGATGAGACTCGTAATAATAATAAAAATCTATTATGTTTACCTTACGTCGAGGATCCAATGAGACCTCAGAATTAGCTCTTTAGAAAATACGATAGTATACTTTACCAATAATAACTCAGAAACAACTATTGCATCCATATTTTTTCCAAGAAAGTATTAAACAATAAGCACCCACAAGATTACTGTTAAAAAATAAGGGATAACATAAACTTTTTAAAGACATAAAAAATATTAATAGTCTAATGTTCTGGCATTGAAAAAAAAGTTAAAAATATTTTACCATCCTTGAAATTAAAAAGTATAATTTCCGTTAGGGAAAAGACTTTATAGTCGGTGTAATGAACCTTGTGAGTCTACGGCTTAAGAATTAAAGCTGTACAAAATGGATAATATAGTCTTATATTTGAAAAGTTGACTATATTATGTTTATTAAATACAAAATAATAAATCACTAGCAAAGCCTGTAAGGTTATAGTGTGTTTCAAGGGTGATTAGAGAAAAGTTATATAAAATTAATCTGTAAAAATATAGCTTTTTATGTATTTTCTATTAAGATATTTATATTTGACATGAAAAAAAATCCAAAAGTTTTACTTGATCCTATAAATGAAGAAACAAGCCATCTTATTCTTTTATTCCACCAGTACTTTGAAGAAAATAACAAATATATTGATAGACGTATTTTTGAGTAGCGCACTACAATCCCTCGCATCACAAAAAAGTTATGATAAAGTAAAGTATGAAATATCAGTGATTTGAACGTCCTATGTAGATATTTGAGTAATATAAAGATACTTTTTCAAACAAAAAACCTTAAAATGTTGTTAGCTTCAATAGATATCCATTAATGAACTAATGTCAATTATTAGGAAATGGCATTTTGCTTTCCTTTCTATGGAAAATTATTAAATAAGTTTAATATACCTCTTTAAACTAATTTTTTGATGTAACAAAAATAATTAGCAGTCGACTAAATAAGTAGAGTATACCTTTGTTATGTGCTGAATTTATATATATACGGGGCGGAGTGGCCAGCGGGAGTACCGGGACTATTTACGGTGGGCCACTGGC
>CP045891.1:3592414-3605780 GCA_013387185.1 Caligus rogercresseyi
TGCTCAACTACTGAGGCTAAGTAGAAAGCCCGCTGGCCCGATCGTAGCCCCCTAGCGGCCGCTTTGTACAATAAACCAGTGTCAAATTTAGCGTGTGGACCCTGTATTTATTAAAAAATCATGAATCTAGAAAGATAATATACTTATTTAAGACCACCACTATAATCATAAATGAAGTTAAATTAAAATTATATATGACCAAAAAATTTATATGGATATAATCACAAGCTCATGGAATCAAATGCAGGATTTCGAGGGCCATCATGCATCTTTTATCAATACTGGTATACTCTTAACCCTTTTTTGTCCAACACTCAGACGGAAATTCATTTATATAGTTTTGACATGGCTGATGACTCGGTGATCATGAATTAAAGATATACTTTTGTATGATTGTGTGTCTAGTTCGCTTACCGATCAAAAGAAAAACCTGGATAGGCATCTATAAAACCCATTTTTTTTCTTCTTGCAAATATCTGCATGCTGAATAATGATAATCAAAATGATAATAATAAAGGTTTTTCTTTGGGAGATGCTCATACCTTACACAGAAGTCACAAGATATATTAAATATGATGAAAATTTGCTTGATCGGGTCATCCTCCTCCTACGTAATATGTACAAAAAAATGACGGCTGACTGATGAGGTTAGATAGAATCTTTTGCATACAGAGGACTCATAGTTCTTTTTCATTTAATTTGGACTTCTTGCTTGTAAAATAGTAGTAGGTAGGTAAGAAGTGGCATTGTCTGGTTGCAGCAAGTCTAAATGCTTTAATATGCATACAATTTTGAGGTTTGTTGAGATTGATTAATATAGAAAAACTTCAAAAATATATATCTTGATCAATTTTTAAAAATTGTGATAGATATTTTAAAGCTCGACTCAAAAGAAGAAATTGCAGTTAATTAAATTTATGTGCAAATTTTTAAATGAAAATTGTTTTATATGTTTTTATATTTATAATTTTTTTGATATATAATTATGATTTTAAAAATCTGAAGAAAATCTTTGCTTTTTGAAAACACGTTGAACTCATGTCAGGACAAGATCTTTGTTTACTTTACCATATATATTCAGATTAAATATATAGATTTAAATACTTACGTATATCAATGAAGTGACATATGACAAGTTCTTATTCGAGTATTAAATTATGTGTTAAAAATCACAAATGTATTATATGCTTCAGCAATTAAAAATATATTATTTTCAAACATTTCCGGTACATTAAATATAAAATTCACTAGCGGTAACTCTTACGTTACACGTAAGTTGATGTTTAATTATCATAAATTGAAAATGAGTACAATTTGTGACTAAAAATTCCCTTCTCCGAAGACATTACAACAGCCTCCAGCATTTTATTAGTCCTTTTTACCGTAATGTGATGAAGCAGCAAATTCTCTTCATTTGGCTTTAGACTGTCCTAAGTTTGAGCTCGAACGAATCGTATTCTTGATAAATCATTTAGTTTTTTGACAAATCAAGTTATTAGGAAATGGCTCCATTCTTATAATCTTTGGATTATGATCAGAACGGAACGGAATAGATGATCTAGTAAGATATCGTGGCTTGTTTGTTTGTTTATATTTATTACTATCATCCACGATAGACATACACACGAAAACGCACATATAACGCTAAGTAGAGAACACAACCACACTACGGGGTATCTGTGTTACAATAATAATAATAATATTAACATACCTATGTAGATTACTACCCTACTTAAATACTAAAATTATTTACAATAATATTTTCTTATTTTAATTGCATAAATTTAATTATTCTAATGTTTTCGTCCTCCTCTTGAGAAACTTCATGCCTCTCATAGGACAGTTTATCTAATAACACTGTTTATGAGGTGATCTGCCAGTCTGCAGATATCGTGGCTAGAGGGCCATAAGTTTATAATATACTTTTTTGCATGCTCTCATTTTAGGATAGGCTATTTTTGAGTGACTCATTTACCACCTCATTATGTATATATTATATTTAGTAATTTTGTGTTTATAGTTCAGTTTGAAAAATTTGAAAAAATAGTAGAGAAAATTTAAGATATTTAATTACTTTACTCGAATAACAAATCGAGTATTTCACAGCCATAACTTTATAAAAAGTATTATGATTGTAATAAAAACATAAAAAACTAGTTATAACATTAAAAAAATATAATTTCAATGATTAGATACAAATGAAAATTATTTTAAGCCATTTTTTTTTTTTTGCCTTTATGGTTCGATAGAATTGCAATCCGTAGGATATAAATAGCATTATAGCATTATATTAGTCTATCGAACCTAGGATCTTGACAATGAGGTTAGACCAAAAATGGCCATCCCCTCTCGGGATTCGAACCCTGCGCCCCCAACATTGAGAGTTGGACACGCCCTTAACAACGCACGGCTATCGAGCTCCCTATTTAAGCCATTTTTTTGCAAAAGTAAATATTTTAAATTCGTTTTGAATGATAATTTTTATGAAATAGAATAGAATAAAGAAAACTCATTCTTAAAGTGATTAAAGAGATGTGAAATGCTCAAGCCCTATGTTTACTGATATAAATTGTGCAATTAATTTAAAGTTTAAAGTTAATATTTGACTCTAATATTTATCAATCTCTCGAAAAATATCCTAGTTTCAATTAACTAATTTTTACAATTAGACAAAAAATCCACTGACTATTATGGCAGCTTTTTGGCATTATTGCAAACACAAAAAACACTCATTTTACAAAAACAAAATATATTTATATATATATATAATAATAACAGTTAATTAAAGAGTCATATAATGGAAAGTTTCTCAGATATTTATGTTTAGTCGTAATAATAATAAAACGTTATTTCTTTGTATAAATTATATGAGAAATCAAATGCTCATCTTGATAAAAATAGATAAATACGTAGTTTAATAATTCCTTCCTTTCTAATAGAATTTCATGTCTATTCATAAATGCATTTGTGTGATATAATAAAAAAGCGTTGTTCATTGTTTTTTAAAGAATGGAAAACCCTCTTTGATGATTCTCACCGCTGATAAAAACTATAATTTCTATTCTTATTATTTTATTATACTCTTTGAATTCCCACTCTGCAAATACTTATAAAAGAAAAAAATCCTTTAGTTTTTTCATATATTCATTAACTGTTTTATACAGATTCGATATATGTATATATATTTTTTCTCTCTTAAACAATACGCTCATAACATAATATTTTTGACCGCTATAAGAAAGAGAAGTTCTTAACGCTTAAAATCTTTTCAAAGCCATATACTATATATGTACATATAACTAGTTATAATTTGAGAAGAATAAAAAAAGAAAATAAAATCATCCCCATTGTTTTTTTTCTTCTTTTTTCTAAAGATATTCATGTACCTAAGTCTTTTATTCTCTATTCTTAATACACACACAAAGCATAAAAAGACATAAAATGATCTTGAAAAAAGGTTTTTAATTATATTTTTTAAGAGAGATTATTTTTTCATGGGAACGGGATGTTACTCAGAAATGAGAGAGTGATGGGACACACATTTCCATGTGGTATGTCCACACGAGGTTTCATCCTATGATGATGAAACTTGGATTTTTAGTCAAGCAGCTGTTACTCGAATAAGGGATATTGGAGCTTTAGTTTTAGCTTGTAGCATAATATCAAATATAGAAGAGTTGAATATTTTTTTTCTTTGCTAAATATACGTAAATTGAAACTCCTTTTTATGATTTTTTTTCAATAAAATTGGAAAATTTAAATGGTTTACAGTTCAAATTGAATAAATTTATAGGTATTTTGATGTGGTAAAACACTAGGGGCAAAACAATTTATCTTCTCCCTCCTTCTGTTTTATTAACATTTTTTATTCAAAAAATATAATATACGTAGACATGATAAACGTATTTTATATATATATAAGCTATGAAAAAGTGACCAATAATCAAAGACATATATAAAATGCGTATAATTTTCAATATAAATAAAATAAGGGTATCTTTCTAAATATGAACACGTATGATAGTGGTTTCAATGTTTGGCAACTACGATTTTCTTATCATAGTAGTATTTTTGGCAATATTATCATATAACATTTAATATGATAATACAGTAAAATTAATAACAGTTTCATAAATAATAAAAAACGTACAAATGCTTTCAACTATTGAGAAATCGTGTAACATAAAAATAAAAATAAATCCTAGATTTAGGAGCGCCAACGTGAAGATGCACTGGTGACATAATTGAATAGGTGTTAGTAAGAAGTGCATATTATTGGGAGACTATAATGAGGATTTTAAAAGACAAAGCGATTTTTTAAAATAATTTAATAATTGAAGCATCCTTTTATATAAAGCTATCCTTCATGGCAGTTCATCTGAACTAAAACATTTATTTTCTTCGCAACAGCCCTCAATCTTACTTTTATGCTGTATGATATTTGGCATATTACAACTGAAATGTTTTTAACCGAAAAATATGTAAACTGCTTTTACTTTATCCAATTAGAATAATATTTATAAAGTATTATAAATACAAATGCCATTTGTATAACATACTTATAATCACGTTGTTCAAGATGTCGTTTTTATAATCAGAAAATAACTTTTTATGGGTGTGGTTTATTTGATGCCCTGTCTCCTCAGGTATTTATTCCTGACAATAAAACAAAAGAAATATTTTTAATTAAGGAATGTGACCAGGACGTCATGGCATTTGACAACCTAAAAAATCTTGAGGTTAATAAAAGTAAATAGATCTTAAAATCAAGTTTAATTATATCTTCTTCCGTGCATCTATGTTCTCCCAAATGATTTAGAGAGTAGTACAGTTCGAAGCGAAGTTATATAGACCTGATAAAATCCTTATATAGCAGATATTGTAAGAACATGATTTTTTTATTTATGTGTCCGACATTCAATTTCAATGAGGGTTGTATATTTACGTCAAATATTTTTTAACAATTTTGAATAATATATGTATCTCAAAATTTCTTTCTTTTATCGACAATCGAATCTGCACCCTCAACATTGAGAGCTGAACAATATTTCTTTAAGCTAACAAGCTCCCTTCTATAGGACTGATAAAATAATAATAAAAACATTAATGTACATACTCTTATTCACAGGATTATAATTCCATCGTACCAAATACACCAAAATGATAATAAAGGTATGTTATAGGTAACAAAAAAAAACTTTATAAATGTATTTTTAATAGTTTTTTTTCTTCAAACAATATCACATAAATTGTTTCATTATATGAAAGTTAGTTTATTTTTATTAAATTAAGTAATATATCTAAAAATCAACCAGATTTGCTTTTCAGTCAAATATACCTAAAGATTTTTATGTTGCTGAAGTCTATATTGTTCTTTGCAATCTTTTAAAATCTAAGAAAACAAAAATATCATTTTTGCTAGAGAAAAGCAAAATTATCTAAGAGGACTCTAGTTTTTGAGCACTTTAAAATATTTCCTTCATGATATTTTAAAGTATTTTATTTTTATGACCACTACTAATATTTCAATTTTCAGGCTGTTTGAACCTTTTTAGCCTATTTGCTGCAATACAAAAACATTTTTCATTGCTCAGTAGTCAGTGGGATCGCGTATTAATAATAGTGTTTTTTACCTATATGGTTCGATAGAATTGCATCCGACTAGATATAAAAAAGCATTATAGCATTATAATTAGTCACTCGAACCTAGGATCTTATCAATGAGGTATACCACTAATGACCATCCCCACTCGGGATTCGAACCTGCGCCCCCAACATTGAGAGTTGAACATGCCTTAACGCACACGGCTATCGCACCCTTTAATAGTTTGATAGTTTCACAAAAAACCTAGAAATAACATATGAAAGACGCGGTTCGTTTCAATTTATAACAACAAATAATTATTATAAGATCTCACACTTAGAATATACAAAACCTGAAATCAGAAAGATTTAAATAAACAAGATTTTTAATATTGAAATTTTCTACACGACAAAGTCACCAAACTTTTTCAAAAAATTTGGCATAAATATCATGTTACGTACTTTCAGTCGATTATTAAAATAATGAATACTTAACTAGCATGAGTCTGCATGACCTATTTCCATAAATATATAAACCGCATTTTTCCAATAGTTCATTTTTATATTTATATGAAGTTACAAATATCTACGTTTATTCATCATTCTAAGTTTTAAAATAGCTGAGAACGTTTTTCATCAACTATAAATAGATAATCATTCAAAATATTTTTCATTGAAGTAACCTATCATCACTGAGCTAATTTATAACTAAAATGTTTGACACATATATCGACATAATTACGTATGAAGATATTTATGATCTAGTAAAATATATTATATTATAAACTATATATATATATATATAATATCATAACGTATTAAATAACTTCTTACTCTCTTCTGTTTATTTGATACGTTTACAGAGTTAACAGAACAGCCTATCAATTAAATATATAACCCTTTTTTGGTCTCTAAATATAGATATGTCTATAACTGGACTACTATTTTGATGAGATCCAAGATAAAGACTAATCTTGATATGTTTGTTTTGAAGGAAAAAAAAATAAGGTAAGCCTACGTGATGACAAGTAGAATACTCATTTCTTTATAAATTATACCAAAACAGATTCTCTTTGACTACGACATTGATGGGTAGGTACACACTGCCAGTAACTGGTAAATATGTAGTTCTGTTTGTAAGAAAGGGTTTTATTTTGTTTTGTGTTTTCGTTATATTCTATTATTATTGTTACTATAAAGATATAAATATAAACATGGAGGGTTCCATTGAAAAAATCTTATTTTCCCTTCTCATTCCTTGACATTTTAGGCTCATACCACAAAGTCAAAAATATTCCAAAGGGGAATATATATGTTTTTTGAAAGAGTATTTATTTGTTTAGTTAAGCATATTTATTTGCTATCACTTTTACAAATGTATACAGCATATTTCAGTATGTAAAAGAATGTTATTGGTTGTATTTTTGTAATATGTTTTTTAAATGTATTAATATAAATAATATTATGTGGTTAATCATAATTTCTCTTTGATTTACCAGTTTTAAACCTTGTTTTTATTGCAGCCACTAGAGTAAAAAACCTGGACGTGATGTCACCATCCTTGTCTTTTATTATTGACCCAAGCATAAGTCCTTAACCGTAACTATACCATTACCAGTTATATCTAGCTAAGTGAAACAAAAAATAGGTATTACGTCAATTCCTGCTTTGTTCTTTATAGCAAATGGATATTATATATCTCCTGTAGGTAAAACTATATACTTGCTATAATATGAACCCCCTGACTGGCTAAAGCACTCTTCGCGTATCTTTATTTTAAGCCTATTCAGTTATAATATAGTTACTCTAGCCCATAAAATATGGATTCTTATTTCTTGAGATATGAAATCCAGTCGATAACTTTTTTTTAATTTTTGTTAGTTCATCAGTAAACATCCATTTTGTTAGTTGGATAACATCGATCCCGGGGTTTGTCACCACAGGATGATCCTTTTATTCACTGATATTATAAAGCAAAATAAACACATTCACTCTTCACCAAAGTGTATGGAGTGTCTTAGTATTATTGACAATCAATTATTTTTGAATGAATAATAATATAATAAAATATATTTGAAATTCCACAATGACATCAGTTGAGACACATGAAGAGACTACAATTTGTTTAAACAATTATAAAATTCTGGGCTCTGAACTCATTCTCACAAATCAACAGCTGCGAATGAAGTAGAGTCTTACTTCACATTGCTAATTATGATTATTATTATTCACGCTCCTTCTCTATTAAGAATGAAGTTAGATTCCAGATGCAATAGCTTTATATTATTTTAGTAGTTAAAATTATGAAGGAGTAATGAATTATATAGAAATGAAAATTGCTAACATGGTATCTAAAAAAAGTACCAATCGAAAAACTTCATCGATGGCCGTAGGCTTTGTACTTCATTTCCGATGAAGAAATCAGAAAGATATATATATATATATATATGATATATATATATATATCCTTTTCTGAATTAATTTAATTATAAATACTATAATAGAATTAATTATTTTTATGATTATGATATAGTATGATGTAGTATTTAATGATTTTACTTTTGGCTTTGTGGAGAATCCGGGCATCATATATCTTCTCTTCCATTATCTACAATCAAATAAGCAAAGCTTACTCTTATCAAAATATTTATTCGACTGCTTTATTTATAAACCATGAAATTTAAAATAGAACTAAAAAAGGTATACGAGTACAGTAACAAAAGGTATCGAGTAAGCGTAAGCTACATCAATATGGCGCTGACATCATAGACATCTTCATTTCTTCAGCATTATCAGCATTATATATATTGGATATTTGAATACTAAAAAGGAAATATTCAATACGGGATGTTTCGCTAATATATTAAATTATCTAACGAGACTACCGTAACAGGACTAGCCCCCCGACAATCACCCCCTGGACTAGCACCCCCCGTGCCAATCACCCCCGGACATTTACCCCCCTTTAGTAATATTTTTATCTCTTAAAGTCCACTTATGAAGTTAACTATGTTTTCCAGCTATTAACAAAGGTGACGTCACTGGTTAACCACTTCTTGATCTCCTTTTCCGCTGCTTGCGAAGACTAATGGGACTTGGATATCTTAAAAAAAGCCACAGGAACACGTTTTGGGGTGTGAAGAAATGAATATAATAAATGAGAATAAAATTTATATGAGTAGAGTGAGTTTTTGATTTTCAAATAGTCACTTTCTCTAGTCTCGATTTAGGACAAGTGGTTCCTTGATGAAATCTTAGAAAATAGATTAGGACCTATATGAGATAAATAAGATATCTTGAGTTGATTGGTTACAAACTGTATGATTGTCTACTTGTACATAGATAGCCCAGATATAAGGTCTAAGACACGAAAATTGCAAATTTATGTACGTTTAATTTTTGCAGATTCAAATTTAAAGAGCTGGAACTGCGTGCTAACCAGTGACGTCACCTGTGTAATAGCTTGAAAACATGTTAACTCATAAGTGGCTTTATGAGATAAGAAATATTACTAACGGGGGGTAAATGCCCGGGGGTGAATGGCATGGGTGGTGGGTGGGATGATTGTCGGGGTGATTGCCCTAGAATCCGAGACTACACCCATATATTAGGTTGTTCCATAAATAATGAGGTCGACCAATTAAAACTCAAAATTTTCATCAGATCAACAAAAAAACTCTCAATCAGTACACATAATCCCCTCCGACTGCAATGACGTCGTGGCAGTGTCCCCGGAGCTTCCTGAGTTGGTCGTAGAGCTCGTATTCACTGACCCTCCTCATCGCCCGCTGAACGGCGAGTGTAGCCTCCTCGTGGCCCCCAACTCGTCCTCCCGAAGCAGGTGCTTCAACTTCCGGAACAGGAACCTGTCACACAGGTTCAGGTCGGGTGAGTAGGGTGACTGTTTCACCGGTTCCACGTCCCTCCGGTCAGGAACTCCCTGGTATCGGTGGCAGTGTGGGGACGTGCATTGTCCCACATGAGGAGACAATCTTTCAGCCGGATCTTGTCCTTTTTCAGGCTGAGAAAGCGCTTCCCAGTCGTCCTCAGGTACTCTATCATGGTGTTCCGGTCGGCTG
Source organism: Caligus rogercresseyi (assembly GCA_013387185.1). NCBI lineage: Eukaryota > Metazoa > Arthropoda > Copepoda > Siphonostomatoida > Caligidae > Caligus > Caligus rogercresseyi. Next base: position 3,602,077 of record CP045891.1, read on the forward strand.
TGGTCCCGGCAAGTAGTGCAGTGATCGATACCCGCCTCGGCTTGCAGGTGAACCCCATCAGAATCATCGTCTTTCTCGCTGTCTGTTTCACACGGGGGGTCGAGAACCGGGCCCACGTGGGCTCCGTCCAGACTAGCCTCCACTCCGCCAATCCCAGTAGAACCAGAACTCGTCCTGGACTAACAGATGAGACCCCAGAAAGTCCTCCCCGTGGTCCTGGAACAGCTTCAGGAGGTCCTGACAGCACTTCACTCGCTGCGTCTTGTTGGCTTCAGAGAGCTGGTGAGGAACGAGCACGCTGAGGAGGTTTCGGAGCCCTAGATCCTCCGTCAGAAGCCTGAAAACAGTTGTAGATGGTAGGGACACCTCTGCAGCAACTTGACGAGTGGTCATCCGGGGGTTATCCTCGACCAGGCGCTTCACACGGGCCACATTCTCCTCTGTCTTCGTCTCCCGGGGACGTCCAGGACGGGTCTTCTTCTCCAGGGCAAAAACACCCTTATCGAACTCAGTGTGCCATCTCTGGAGGGTGTAGAGGCCAGGGCAGGAGTCAGGGAAGGTAGAGAGCAGGTCCCCGTGGATCTCGTTGACTGTCCTGGCGAGCTTGATCCGGATCAAGAATTAGGAGCGAAAGTCGGGTGTCTCCATTTTCAGCGGCGAGTAGAATGAATGATAGAAATGACGCGATTACTCACCTTATATACTAACCTGAGTGGCGCCATACAGTCTGCTCCCATGCAAAAATATGCGATAAGAACGCTCCCGTTGAAATTTTTGAGATAGCGTGTGAACTTTTCGAGATAGCTAACCTACCTCATTATTTATGGAACAATATAAAATATTACTTATCTTATAAGAAATAAGATATCAAAGTATTGAAAGATATGAGCCTTTGTTAGTTGATATTCCAACCCAAAAAAGGTTGCATGATGATAATTATTGATGCTGATTTTATTCATGATAATAGCGTATTTCAATTTAACATTTCAATTGTACTACCAATAGAGTTATAAAAACTTAGAGAGCTTATTCTCTTCAATAACATATTCATATTTTTGAGAATGGATGAACTGTCAAAGGCCCAAAACAATCTTTTAAATACATCTGCATAAAAGAAAGGTTTAGTGATTTATGTTTCTGTCTCTGATTATTATTTACTTAATTCATGAAAGTTATAGGGAATCTATTGGTTTAGGTCTTTTTCTTCAACGCAACGGCAGGCAAACTCACGTTTAAGTTTGTTTTTATATGATTCTGATCAAAAGGACTTTTTTCTCTCCAGAATAACATTAACGGACACTCAGTTCTGACAAAGAAAAAGTTAAATACAACATAATTATGCCTAAGTAATATAATGAATTACATCTAAGACTTATTGAAGCGTACTTAAAAAGAAATCCCTCCATCACAGTGTGCATTTTTACAAATTTGTTTTTGATAATTCTTAAAAATAAGTTTATTACTTCTCAGCTAAGTTATATTTTAATCAATTACTTAAGCTAAAAACAATTTACTATTTTACTATTATGTGGATTTTTCGTATGTGATTTAATTTCTTTAAAAAATAATAATCTTGACAAGAAAATATTCCATTAATATGTAAAAAAATCTCCTAAAACAAGGGGAAATTATTTTTTTAGATTTGTCAAGTCGATTTTGGCTCCGATGTGTTTCATATTTCATTGATTTCAGTAATTGAAAATTAACTTGCATGGATTTATAATAGTTTGCAATTAAACATACAAAAATTTATATCTTGTGTGTTGGTTATATTCTTATAAGATTTTCAACATTTTTATTTGAATCATCAAGTATTCTGTATTGGTGAACTTAAGTCCCATGCATAATAGTTGTAAAAAGAGAGTCTGAGATCATTGATAATATACCGAGCTCTAGAGCATCTTTACTCCCTTCTACCAGAATGAGGATCCTAGCAGTTAAGAAATTATTCGTTTAAGTTTGTTTTTTAAGTTTCTTAAGGGAGATGCGTGATTGATCAAATATATTTAACCATACAAAAAGTACTATTTTATTTGGATATTTAGGTCTTATTCTAAAATATATAAATTTCTTTGAAACGTCACGTATATCTTTAAAATCAAGAGCTGAAAATTGTGGTTTAAATGACTTCTTATTATTCTTATTAATAAATGTAGCTGCTTAAAATAAAAAATAATGAGATCCATAATTTTTGTATTAAATTTCAAAACATTTTTTATAAATATTCTGCTGAATGTAAAAATGAATGAATAAATCATATAAACTAAAATAATCCATTGAAACAAATACCACGACAAAAAATATATCGATATTTTTCTTTATTAAACAAACCAAACTTACATGAAGGATAAAATAGTAAACTATATCAATTTTATTAAAGGAAAATTCTGTCTTATATAAAACATATAAAAACATTTTACTTTAAAATTAATTTCCTTCAAATAACATAAGCCTTTCAAACCACAATATTTATGTAAACCGCAACTAATAACAGCAAATACAATCAATTACAAAGATATTATAAAATATAACTGAGACAGTTTTGAATTTCATTTTTATTTTATTACCTTTAGCACGTTTTATTAACTGTTTCAATAATGTTCTTATTATGGCAGATATACTTACTATTTCAAATCTGGCTTTTCCTGTAAAATTTGAACGCAATACTCCCATGAATATATCTAACTAGCTTTTAACAAAGCCTTTATATTAGCAAATAAATCGTTTTATGCTCAAAATCAATTATCAAAAAGAATTTTTGGCATGCATATATAAGAACTCCATTCACAAACTCTTAAAAGACCTCCTCTCCTTTCGAAATTTTTATTGCACCCATAAAACGAAAAAGCGGGCAAAGAGTTAAATCCATTGACAAACGTCATGACGAATTCATTTGGCTATAAAAGCTTATATATATATATATCACTAAAAGAAGGCCATAAGCTTTATTTACCACCTTGTAATAATATGTAATACACAATGCACATATATATAATGCTTCTTCCCTAGGCTTTATTGCAATATTAAGTAGGCATAATAAATATCGTTTAGAGGCATGCATTTGGCAGGGGTAGTACATATCCCCCCCCCCCTCATCATCGTCTTTTGTAATGAATACTAACAGTCTGTTTATTAACTAATAAAAAAATAAGAAAATCGATATCATACATCAAAAACGAGAGATGGAAATAATAACGGGTTGTATGCTGGGTATGTACTAAATCGAACAATAGGCTTTCGAAACATTGAATACAGATAATAATGATTAACAGAGAAATATAATCCCAATAATATCGGACAAAAAGACTAAGGATAGTTCTTTAATGTACGAGGTGCGTTCAAAAATACTGTGAGTTATGCACACCAATTACATTTAGTTTCTAATCCTATTTATCATTTATAAAATGGTGAGTTACATATATATAACGAAGAATAACGCCTTCAGATGAAAGAACCACGAAATGCAAAGAAAAAAATAAGTTTTTCATTTTAGTACTTTAGATAGCAAACGATAGATGAATTTTAAGGTCCAATATATATGTGACCAGAGTTTTTATTTTAGAAAAGTTGATAGTCGATTTATCGTCCAATAGCTTCTTTCTCTCTCTCTTTATACGTAAAACATTAAAGTAAAAAAGAAGAAAAAATAAAATCATTAATATATAATGGAATGACATTATAACATTTGGATTAATGAAAAAATA
>CP045891.1:3605880-3646425 GCA_013387185.1 Caligus rogercresseyi
ATTGATGATTACTCATCACTCATCTTGGCATCATTTTAGAAGCTCAAAAAAATTGATGACCACTTTATCTTCCTGATCACCATATTAGTGCTTTCACTCTTTTATGCCTATAATGGGACAGAAAACTGCTGATTCTTTTCTTCCTGTTAACGTTGTATTTCAAAGTCAATTAACTACAACATTATATTATTAATTATAAAAAGAAATAAAAGTATTGCCGTCGTACGGGTCAAACTTTAACAGATAAATATAAAAAATACTCTAAATTCCCAATTGATGTCAGAGCGAGAATTGAAGACTTGAAAATTCAACCTAGAATGGAAGTTATGAACAAAGATGGAGTGCTTGTGGATATCTCCTGTAAACTCAAAGGAGTTGACAAGATATCAGTAGACAAGAAAAAGAGGTGAAAATAACAATGGGCAATACCTATAAAAGAGTTGACGAATCGCGTCTGGTGAAATGGATTGGTCAATTCGGGGAAATTGTGGACCATTATCCAAAGAAAATCCAACTGATAAGAAGGCAGAGGAAAAATACCCTGATTTCTGGAATGTTTGGAGAAACAGCGACTATATAGTTGAGATGGTCGCTGACCCTACTGTCATCCCTCAAATAGTCCCATTTCAGGGGTTCTTAATAAAATTAAAATTCTTTGGTGTGAAGCTTCAATGTCAAAGATGTTTCAATTTCGGTCATATGAAGCATCATTGTACACAAAAACGAGTAAAGACGTTTGAATATGAAAAGGCCCTTAAAAAAGATATGAACGAGAGACTAACTCAAGAAAGAAAAGGAATCGATGAACCGAGTGATTCTTTGTCTTCTGACATCTCAAGAACGGAAGAAGTCGTGGAACCACGTACAACTCCCACATCTAATTCAGTTTCAGAAACCCCTATCGACAATGCCTCTGTGGAGGAAGTAACAAATGAAAGAGAAGATGAAGGAACCAATAAATCGAGCTTAAGTGAAGATATCCTAACCCCACTGAAGATAACAACGTTGTGCAAGGCGAAGCAGAGAAGGAAATAGATGTATCTACTTCTCATAATTACGTGGTGGTAACAAATAACAATATTCCCATATCAGGGGCACCACTAATGGAGAATCAATCATCTGAAATAAGGAAACTCGATTCAAGAGGAAGAGAGAATCCAAAAAGGTTTCAGCCGGCACATTTGAATTCTGATGCTATTTTAAAAGATAGGACTCGATCCCAATCTTCCAAAAGAAACAGAGACGCGGGGGACAAGTCACCAATTAACCCCAAGAAAATTCCGAAGAATTAATGTCTGTAACTGCATTGCAGAGTCCCATCTACAGACATTAATAGAATCCCTTTAGAAGAACGTATAAAATTATATTAATAAACCCCTAATGAACTCCTTTTGTCCAAGCTTTCTACAGACACGAATCACGGATTTTTCTACTAATAACGTATCCATCGACATAAAATCGAATATGGGCCTCAAGAGGATCGTCTCTCTCAATACGAGAGGAGGTATGGATAGGAGACGCCGTCACGCTCTTCTTAACTCTATTTTTTCTTCGAACCCCGACATAGTTTGCCTGCAGGATATAAAACAAGAAGTTTCTTCATCGTGTCCTACTGGATGTTTGATATGTAAGCCCGGGCGCTACCATGTGTTTTTCACTGGGAAAAATTCGAGAAGAGGAGTACTCACCTTCATCACAAAAAGGATTAAAACAGTGAAGTGTGCTGAGGAACATTCTATGCAGAGCGATTGGCATAAGCTGTACGTATCGACTAATAGCATGAATTTCTGTATTATTAACGCGTACGGACCCAACGAACATTCTCCACTATTCTTTAAGTCAATAATGGATTCCACAACCTTTAAAGATATTCCTTTAATAATTGTCGGTGATCTAAATGTTGATTTAGACAAAAAAGATGGGAATTATCCTAATTTGCATCTGCTTAACATCTTAATGGCTCAACTTAATTTAATCGACGGCGTAAAGAAAAACAGTCCCCAGCAGCTCATTTCATGGAAGAGAGGATCCCAATCTTCGCGAATTGACCACGCTTTGGTCTCACCGTCAGTGTTTCGACAAATTAAAGGTACAGCCTATAAACCAGAGCCTTTTTCAGATCATTTCATTTTAGAAATTGAGATGAATTTCTCCCAATGTAAAAAGTCCTTTAAAGTTCCAAAGTGGGTTACCAAAGAACCTAAATTTGGAGATAAGCTAAGGAAAAATTTGATACAGAGCTTCAGTCATTCTTTGTCGTCAGATAAGATTGCCACTGTTTTTAATAGAGTGGTTCGTATATCTACCTTAGACTTTCTATATAAACGCTGGAAGCACGCAAAAGAACGACAGAAGAAAATGGACCTCACACTTAGTAAACGTTCGTTATTTCTCCAAACATTCTCAGCGGAGGTGATTAACTCTTTTAGAATTGCTGAAGTGGCGGAATCGGAAATGACAAAAAAAGTTGAAGCAGAAAGTAACCCTTACACACGGACGAAAAACTTATCGCCAAAAGAAAAATTCTCTGCAAATTCGATTTCAAAAATTAAGGACAAGGGTAGAGTCTTGACTCGGCCAAACGATATTTTAAACTGCTTCTATTCACAATTTCAGGAAATCGTTTACTCTAACAATGTATACTTTCCTCGAAAAATGAATGTTAAGCATTGTAAATTTTTACCCTGGATAGGATTAAAACATACATCAAAAAGAAATTTAATCCAAAAAAGGCTTCTGGCGTTGATGGTGTCATTGGAGAAATCTATACATCTTTTCCGGAAGAAACAGCTCCTTTTCTTCTTCGTCTGGGAGAATCAATGGAAAAAAATGGAAGGCTACCGAGATCGCTCACAAAAGGAAGAATAGTTCTTATCCCCAAGAAAGGAAATGGGACAGAAATAAACCATTGGAGACCCATAACTGTTCTCAATCAATCTTATAGAATTCTTTCCGGAGTTTTGGCTCAAGAAATGGAAAAGGAGCTCAATAAAAAAATTGGAAATAGCCAGAAGGGTTTTCTAAGAAATCGAAAAATACATGACGTCTCCCGAAATATTCAAGCTGTGATTGAGTCGGTGAGATCTAGAGGAAAATATGGAGCTGTGGTGGGAATAGATTTCAAAAAAGCTTTTGATTCCATTTCCCACCAACAAATACTCCGATCAGTGAGAAAATTGCTCCCCAAAGAGTTTTTCAATCCTGTGCGATCTCTTTTACTTAACGGATCTTCTGTTATTACCCTCGGAGGCATGGAGAGTAAACCAATTCTGTTAAAAAGGAGCTGTAGGCAAGGATGTCCATCTGCACCTTTGCTCTTTATAGCAGCTATTGAAGAGCTTGTGATGGGATTACAACGAAAATATGGTGGTTTTGGTGTCCAATTATGTAAGTCAAAACACCTTATTGATCTCTACGCGGACGACATAACCCTAACTATTGAAGCCAACTCCGAATCACAATTAATAAAACGAATTGAAATTCTTTTGATGTCATTCCAAAAGTTCAAAGTAAGGTCTGGCTTGGAAATAAATCGTTCCAAAACTTTCATTTTACCAATAGGTTTGTGGAGTCCTGTGGAGGGTAAAATAGTTGGTGGCTGCTCTATAAAAAATAGAGTTTCAATATTAGGAGTCGACTGGGGATCTGAAGGCATTCACAGAAATAATTGGAATCAAATGGCTGGGCTAATCAACAATAGGATATCAAGCTGGAGGCAGTATAACCTTCAAACGAGAATTGATCTTTACAATTCGCAGATCATTCCTATTGTTCTATACAAAGCTTCCGTTTCTCCTATTATAGCAGAAAGAGCTATGCTTGAGGAGGAGGCTTGGCTCCTTAAACTCTTTCATAAGCGCTACCTTCCAACTTTGAAGAGACCTAAAAAACAAATTGGTGGAGGTCTTGCTCTTTTATCCCATATAATTCCACGAATATATATTAAAGTTTTTATAAACATCTCCAGACATCCGGATATGGAATGGAGGAGAACTATAACTCATACCGATCTGTATTTCCGTCTCCTATTTGGAACAGATCTAACAAATATATATACTGTAGCGTTATCAGAGACTTGGGCTGCAGCACAACGAGTTATTTGGAAATGTACCCCAAATTTTCAAAGTGAGTCCACGGTGGATATTATCCGTCAACACTCCAAGAAAAAATTATTTTTCAAAAATTTAGGCAATCCGCCTGAATTGGAGGAAAATGCAATTAGGAACAAAATTTTAACAGTTCATAATACGACACCTAATTCTGTATTTAGGGATGGCCGTTTTCACTTTTCGTTAACAAGAACTGCTCGTCTCCATAAACCTCCTTGTCCATGGCACCTCAAAATGTCATCAGTAAGTTTTCGTGAGGAAGCCGAGGTTGTAGCCAACGCCCATTTAAAAAGATTGTCTCTCCCGGAAAATTGGAGATTAAGGATATTTGCATCTATAACAAGAATATACGATGACAAGAAATTCACGGCTCAATTGCAGATATCGGCCGACTGCATATCCTTCGATTCGCATTGTTTAAATTGCGGCAAACTATACAATGACGTAGAGCATGCTTTTGTCGACTGTCCATTTGTTGCTACCTTAAAAAAGTTCCTGTCCATCAATTTGAAGGGTTTGGAGAACGTCGCCAATAAGTATCTAAAAGCAACAGTTTTATTTGGGCTTTCAAAAAACAATAGATTCCGCTCTCCCAAAAGCAAGGCAATCGAGTTTTCTTTGTTAAATTGCAAAGCATACATTGCGAGCTGTTTATCAAAAAGGGAAATCTTAAACCCCAAAATCCTTCGTTCCGCGATGATTTCTGCTGCCGCCCGATATACCGCCTTCAGCCTCAAGATTCCATCCGACACCAATGATTCATGGATAAGTGCTGGAAACATCATCAAGTTTTACCCTTCAAAGTCGAAGAGATATTTTAAAATTTTGAATAGAATAATGAAACATTTTAATTAATCAGCTCTTGTGATGTTATTATTGTAACGCCTTTTATTTAGATATTTTATTATAAACTATAATGTTTATTTTATTTATATATACTTTTTATATAACATTCTAAATAATAAAGGAGAAAGGGAAAAAAATAGCCGTGCGTGTAAGGCGTGTTCAACTCTCAATGTTGGGGGCGCAGGTTCGAATCCCGAGAGGGGATGGTCATTTTTGGTCTACCTCATTAATAAGATCCTAGGTTCGATAGACTAATTATAATGCTATAATGCTTATTTATATCCTATCGGATGCAATTCTATCGAACCATATAGGCAAAAAAAAAAAAAAAAAAAAAGGAGATTTTAAAAAAAATATATATATATATATATTTAAACAGACGGGTTACTAAATTTAATATGTAGTAGAAGAAGGTGTCCAGAGAACTACGTGAGGTGTGAAACTCCATTTGTATACAAACAACTCCTTCCTCGGAACCAGCATTATTGATGGAGAATTGAGACGCTGATGAGGATCTCCATGCTACTTCTCGCCAAGCAATCATTCATGGGGGATGAGGAACTATATGAGCCCCATTGGGATAAAGGATCCCATGGACAGTCCAGATGATCTGCTCAATCTGAAGGCATTAGGATTCAGTTAGCTAATATTACCATTTTCTAGTATTTTGAGTCAAGGCAGTACGAGGCCCACTAGAAGCGAGGAGTTCACGGAGGATCCGGTCAGACAGACGCCAACTGTGGAAGGGACCACAGAGGAGCTGGAACTGGAGCTCGAAGAACCACAAGAGGAAGAGGAGGACTTGCTGGAGCTTCGCTCGCTACCACCAGGACCACTCCATTGGGACGCCCACCAAGACGCTAGAGGCTTTGGAAGAGATGTCCGGCGTGCTCAGGGACCTATAATTAGATTTTTGACCAAGAAGAAAAAAATCCAGTATTTCACAGTTGCCTTCGTTGTCAGCAACCACTTGGTGAGCCTGTATCTTTTTTATATTAGAATAATAGCTCATCTTGATGAATAACAGCTTGTTCTTGTATGTAGTTGCAGCAAAGACAAGTGAATGGGAGATATAAAGATTTGTTACTATGTGGAACAATGACGTATTTCTCTGAAGAATCCAATAAGCTTTCTATGTTTTTATATCTCTATGGCTTGAACAGAGGAACTATTTGTAGTCCTTTATCAGTGCCGTTTCTGTAGCTCATGTACTGTAAAGATGAAGAGATGAATGAAGCGTAGGCAACACTCTTTCTTCATGTTAGGAAAACTGTATATTATTAGTTTACCTTTGACTTGTAGGAGGAGCGAAATTTTCCTTGGGTCTCCGATCTCTTCGTGAATAACAGAGTCCGAGCCAATATTGTTTTCCAAGCCCTTCAGGTCTGATGGGTAGCCAGACTATTTTTTTAGCGTCAAATATGCTTGCTTTTATATCTTATTTGAAGGGTTTAGAAAGCTCAAAAGGTCAGTTTTTGAAACTTTGAAAATACATTGTGTGTCTTTTATTTGAAAGATTCATGTTTTGGATGCCTTCAATGGATCTGTAAGCCCAGATTTAAATTATATCATTTTAACTTGTAGTTTGCTTTAAATATTCTTAGGGGAGCTTAATGCATTTTCTTTATACTTGATAGTAATTTGGCTTAAACAATTCAGCGCTTTTCCGGATCCTATCTTGGAGTTTTAATGAGGTAGCTCATAAGCGGGGAAACCTAATTCTTGAATTGGCAATTTCAGCCACACCAAAGTCATGCAGGTCGCTTCTCTTCGGGAGGATACCGTCTTCGTTGTAAATTGCCAATTTGGCTTTGAATAGAACAATAAGCTTTTCGTAAGGACCAACTTAACATTTGTATATACTTTTTGTATATTGGCGAACGGCGCTAGGGCTGAGTGATTCTTGTTAGTCTGGAAAGGATAAATGTTTTTCCAAGTTATCATTGGGCATACTTTGAGGTGTGGTTGACTTTTTGAGGGCCATGGTTCTCAGGGGACTGAAGGTCTAGCCGTCTAGTAGAGGATTTTTGAAGAGTTCGATGCCTCCCTTCGGTTGTGACATTGTACTTTTTTAAATACGTTTGCTTTTAACATCTTAATGTTCATACAGTATTCTCACACGGTTGAGAATATAAATCTATGACGTTGATTATATCCATAAACTTTTGCAGATAATAATATAATGACGAAAAATGTTTTCTCAACTGATAAAAAGAAGTTATTGTTAAAGGTAACTTGTTATTTTAAAACTGAATTCGTATTTCTTAAAAAAATATTTTTAGAACTCCACCATGAATACATTGATCACGTATTACTAAAAGTGGCATAGCGGAAGATCAAGCGAAATAACTACTTTCCGTAGTCGAAGAACATTAATGACTTGACACTTGGTCACTGATGTGTGTTACAGATGCAACACCAATGTCAGAATATGGTAAGGAGTAATAAAAAGACTCGAGTTATGTCTTAAAAGACCACTTCAGTGGATTATTGTCTTCTACACATGAATGAGTTACCTTTTAAAGAAGTTGTTAAACATTTAGATGGCGCACAAAAAGGACCTTGGACTTATGAAGGTACCATAGGAAAATTAATTAATACAGACTTTACCAAAAATCAATAAAATTTTTTAAATACTTGTAGGAAAAGTAAAATACATAAATCAAAGTTTACTGTATTCTTTAAGCTCAGATAAAAATATTTGTACGTAATTCCATTAGAAATACAAACAGGAAAATTTTCGAATTCAAGCTTTTGCTACAGGTCTCCAGGAGCATTACATGAGGCAAAATGTCTTACCAAAGCCAACAGAATTTTAAGATCCTATATTTCACAAAAAAGTCCATGTGAGTCTCACATAAAACTTGTAAAATTTATACTAATTTTTACGCTCCTATATGGTTTCAAACCAAGTTAAATCCTCTTTAGCAAACGTATTTAAAAAATAACTTAAAACATCAACATGAGTACCCCCTTTTTCTTTTTCCTTCTTGAAACTATAAAATAACTCTATTAGGAGCCGCTATTTCAAAAATGGTTGGTGCGTCAGCACTTTTGTTCATTTATTGGCACTAAATATTATTTGACGAAAATTTGCAAATAATAACAAAGCCATATATTGATCATAGCTAAACTTTGTAAAACTTATTCTTTTCAAAATAAGTAATAACAAAAAAGTTTTGCTTCATAACGAAACCTTTGAACGCAATGTGGGGGGGTAAGGGGGGGGTCAAACCAAAATCCATTTTCTACGATCATTTAATTTCTTATGACGCAACTTTTGCGGGGGGATAAATTTTGATATCTTAATATTAGGTTTCTATAATCCCCCTAATGGTCATATTAGTGGGGGCAGAGACTAGTTTAAGTTGAAAAAATAATCAGAGAGGCCCAAAAAATTACATTTATATTTGGTAAAATTACCAAATTTTGCATATTTTTCAGTATACATATTATTATATTATACACATTATATTATAACTTCTTACGTAAAACAAAATTATCTTTTAAACTTTTTTATTTCTTACTATACAAAAAACATATTCTAATAGAAAATGCATGGAATGCTAATTACTAGCAGTAAAAAACTTTTCTCTAAAGATCTCCTCTTGTGCTGCAAATTAGGATAGTCAAGAGCTATGCTCCAGCAATAGTCAGCCATCATGTGGCTATCCCATGTTTCTTAGTACCTCTTCTACATGTCCCTCATGTCCTGGTGAAACCTCTCACCCTGCTCATCACTAACACTTCCAAGATTTTCAGGAAATTTCTCCAGGTGACAGAAAAGGAAATTAAGTTTGATGCTCATATATGCATTTAGCTGCTTTTAGCTCACAAACATACTGTTTACAAGCTTCACATAATTGCTTGACTTGTTGTTTCCAAGAAAATTATCCATAAACAAGACAAAGGAACTCCAAGCATTATACACAATCTGGTTCATAATAAAAACAAACAGATGATCATTCATTAGTTTTCAGATCGGAGGATCATCACAAATTCCAGCCTTCTTTTTTACTCAGTCCAGGGAAAGCATCACAAATGTACTTAAAACAGTCTCCATCTTTGTCTAGGGCTTTGACAATTTTTTTCATTAATCCTTAATGTGAAGAGGAGGGAAAATGATCATTGATCTCTCCACCAGAGGCTCAACAATAACATTTTCTCTCAAACAGTCATAAGAGTCCTCCTTCCTTGCCCAGTGTTCCTCCCATGCCCTATTATCCCAGTGAAAGAGAAAGTAAGGGATTTCGGTTTCTTTAATTAGGTGATATGGGCAACTGGAATGGATCCATATTTATATCCATTATGGGGCAGAACAACTTTGAGACTGTATTTATAACTGTCAATGAAAAGTCTCCACTATTGAGAATTGTAGTTACTTATACCTAACCTATCCAGGAGACCAGGAATGTCATTACAGTCATTTTTCTCAGAGAAGAAAGGAACAAACTCTGAATCTCTTGTTCTGTAGAAGGATTTTGTTGTACCAATTTAAAGTAGATTATTCTCACTTAATCTAGAGGCCATAAGTTCTGCATATTTTTTGAGCGAATTTAAGTCTCTCGCAAGGTCATTTAATTCACCCTGGTTGAACTGCTTCGGCTAGGATGTTGTACCTTCAAAGTGTATATCATCATCATTGTGTGAACTATCACATTGCAATTGCTCAGTCGCACTCTCATCATCTGTAAAATTTGGAAGTGACTAGAACACTGGAATTGGAACATCTTCACTGTGGGGGACTGGTCTGATAGCAGAATCCAAGTTTGAATACTTTAAACTCTTTCTGTTTTTTATTTATTTATACGTATACGGTTTATAGCTCAACAATGGCAATCATCTGAGTGGTTTTTTGGGTTCTCTCTACACCATAGGTACACAAAAGCTTGAGTTCTTCTTCTTGCCTTTAGACCATTCTCTAAGTTGTGTAATGCAAGTAATAAACACAATGTGAGGGGCCCACTCTTTTATCATTCTTTAGGAGACACAATTTTAAATATTAGAAGCAATTTTGCAAAACTGTTTAAGAAAATATATGTTGATTTATCTTTAATTTATCATCTCAAAACCTATCTCCGCCCCCACTAACATGAGTATGCCATTTCCAAAAACATCCATACGAATTTTATAGCTCTATAAACAAAAGTTACAAAAATCGCCCGAAATCGGTCAAAATATTTTTGGCTTTTTTGGGCCTCTCTGATAATTTTTTAACTTAAACTAGTCTCCGCCCCCATTAATATGACCATGCCATTTCCAAAAACACCCATACCACTTTTGTAGCTCAATAAACAAAAAAGTTGTGATTTTGTCTAAAAGTTGAAAATCGAAAACAAAAAACTCAAAATTTCAAAAACTTCTGACCTGATTAAGCAAAATGGTTTTAATTTAGTTATCAAGGACCCATTAGGTATTCAAATCAGTTGATATATCCCAAGAAACTTTTTCACTTTTCCCCAGTGTAATAAATGAATTTTTGTAAATTTCATTGAAATCCTGACTTCTAGGCATTGGGAATATTTCCGTAACTTAAAATCCTGACGTGATACAGCAAAACGGTTTTGATTTTTGAAATCAGCGTACCCAATTAGTCTAAATCATTTTTCACATCTCCAGTAAAAAAATTGAAATTTGTTATTCTGTGTAATTGGTCTTCAGGATGATATTTTTATTTTTGAGTTGATGTCAACAATTTAATAACCAATATTGAAGAGGGGCAATACTTCGTTAAAACAAATTTTTTATTTATGTTCATTTTCTTTAAAGTAATCAAAAAGTCTTATTGATAACTTTTTTAATATTTACTTTTCTTTCAAGCTATCACTTTCAAGAAAAAGTTGTATTTATTAATGATATTTTGTCATCTTAATTTATGACTACTGAATTATTCTAATGACTGGATACTTGACAGATTAAAAATAATAATGTTCTTCGAGAGATCTTCGATGACGTATTTCGACCTAAAATGACTACTTTTTGGGGTATAAAAAATTAGTCAATGGTATAGAAGAAAATAAATCCTACAATAAATTAGAAAATGTCATCCTATTTTATAAGAAAGTTTGTGTTATCCAATTAATTTAATGCACTTACTTGTGTAACTATTCGGTTAGAAATGCAGTTGTAATTATATTAAGTATATGATTTTTATTTAAATGCTTTTAGTGCCTTCATTAAAAAGATTGACTTCATATTATTTGAATGTTTTCATATATTTGTTTCGTTTATATAATTGTTATTTATTCATCATTTATTTACAACGTATCTAAACAAACCTCTTTATATATTTTTGGTCTAAGTTGTCTAAATTTATGCCCACTCCGCCAAGAAAACAACCCATTTAGCTTGAAAAAATTAGATGGTCTAAAATGTATAAACCATACAATTAAAAAAGAATAACATGATAATAATAAAACACATTTTAACTCATCTAAATGCGTTGAAAATACAAAGAACCAAAAATCCAATGAAGAGATGAGAACTTGTCTTGCCTCAGCTAGACTCTGGATAGATCTGAATTCTGGAGAAATATTATATATGCAAAAGTCAGCCGTATTTTTTATCCAGAAAACATGGCCAGTAGCTCTAATTATGGTCATCATGGTGGTTTTTGGGCTGGCGTCCCTCCCACTCCCGAATTTGGCGATCCCTGTCGGATAATCATCACCAGTAGCGCCAGCATTACTATGAAATGATTTGTATCATTCAATGGCAATAACCTTCACCAGTATTATAATTTTCACTGAGCGTTAAATTTGATTTGTCCATATTTATTTTCATTGACTTTTAATAAATCTATGTTTTCATACTAGCGCTGAGTTGAGTAATTTTCTACTCTTCAATTATTTAGGTTATTGTACATTCAGTGATTATATAGGTCGGTGTACGTACGACCGAACTATGAGGACCGAAACCTTTTTCTAAGTTGCAATCAAGTACATTTTAAAGTTCTGGTATCAAAGTATTTGATTGAATATTTTACAGAATTGAATAGCACAAGATTTCCAAAATGTATTAATTTTAGCGCGTAAAGTTTTTCTCCATAATTTTGGAAGGAAATGGCAGAATATATGAAAATTTAGTGGGTCACAGTTTACCCAATCATCTTCAAAGTGCGATAGCCGTGTGTGATAGGGTGTGTTCAACTCTCAATGTTGGGGGCTCAGATTCGAATCCCAAGAGGGGATGGTCATTTTTAGTCTGCCTCATAGATAAGATCTTATGTTCGATAGATTAATTTAATTTTAAAATGCTTATTTATATCCAGTCGGATGCGGATCTATCTACCCAAATAAGCACAAAAAGGGTCAAGTAATTGCACTTCTGTCTTCGTAGCAACGGGAAAAAAATATCTTACATTGGAGTCAAAACTTGAAGCATAATTAAGTTAACATATTTAAGAATAAAAATCGGTTGTTGAATACAAAATATTTGCGAAGCCATAATTGTTTATTCTAAAATGTGTATTTATGATTTTTCACAACCACTTGCTATCTTTTTTTTTATTTCATATGATGTATATATTTTTTTTGATAAATGACCCGTTATTTTAAAAAAGTTTATCATTTTACTTCAGTTTCACATTCCTGCTAGAAGAGGGATGACTACAAGATCTGTATAATAAGGTCTGGGCAATACAAAAACAAACATGTAATCCTAGCAGTATAACTACTCAATGACGTCACTGTAGAACGAATACATATAAATATATAATTTATATTTATCTATATGTATATATATTTATTTTATTTATTATTCATACACATACATATATAAATATATCTTTATAGACAGATATAGAGATTGATTGATATATAGATACATATAATCGATCTCTAATGACGTCATTTTGTAGTCACACTGCTACATGTTTGTTTTTGTATTACCCAGACCTTATTATACAGACCTTGGATGACTAGGCATAAAAAGCTATTCTTATCATAATTTTCTTCAAAAAAAATTATATAAGGATCTGCGGTTGGAGCCTATATTCCAAAGTATCTTCTCGACTTTTGCAAAACCTCTAACAGTTACAATCAATTCCATGATGATAATGTTAGACAAGCCGGTTTTATTCAAAGTTGTCCCTTTTTACTCATAGTACGTCGAGGAACACGTTTTTCTTCAGTCCACTCAGTGTTAAACATAAAAGAGGCTCCACCGTTCAATTCTCTCTCTTTTCTCGATCGCTGTGCTGCTCTCTCGTGAGTAATTCTTCTTCTTTTTCCCCTCTTCCTCTCTTCTTTTTGTTGAAACTGAAATCAAGAAGATGAGATGAAGAAGGCAGTTGTTTTTAGAAGGTCGACCAAGTTATACAGTTGAATATTCAAAAACATATATAATCAAAAACAAATTGTTAACAAGTGATGAACGAAGAAAAGAACATATATATGAGTAAGTGATGTTCCACTAGAAATTGATACAGTGTGCCTCGATAGGAACGATCAAGCTTTGGACACCATGATAGTTCTTCTTGAGTAAACGTTATTCTCATTTTTATAACCTGTTGGAAATTATCACTGGCTTTCTCAGGCAAGAAACGTTATTAGTTATTATATTGAGTAAAATATTTTTGTCTGTTATAAATGAGTGAATACTTAACCATTAAAGAAAAATTTATTTAAAAAGCCGAATATAGTAGTAATAATCAATTTAATAGTTTTATTTTCCTTCGCTAAATTTTATAAAATATATTAAAACTAGGAAAAAAGAATGATATAGAACTTACGAACTAAATATTATTCATTTGTTTTTAACGTAGCTTTATCAAACTTTTCATTTATTTATCCATCTTTATACGTGCATTTTATTCTGTTCATATCTTTTAGATCATAAATAAATATTAAAAAAAAAAAAAAAAAAACTAAATATTATTCAATTTTATCTCTGCACCAAAAAAATTCAATAGAAACCAAAAGGTTAAATGTATTATACTATAAATATATCTTCAATCCATAACTGTGTTTATTGTTTGCTAGACAAGTTATCATTGAATCTTGATTTACAACTAAAACATATTTGTGCCATCTTTTAAAAATGTATAATATCACTTAATATAGTTTTATATTTCTTAGCGGTGTTTTTATGTTTTAAATTAAGAAAAAGAAGTTTTTTAAGATGTTTTAATTAAATTGTTCATATTATTTAGCGATATCTATGTATATCATAATACTTTTATAAATTAATAGTTAGACTATCCATATTTTATGTGTAGATTTTATCCCCTTTTACAGAAAAACTGTTATAAAACTTTAGAATCGAAGGTGCTTTACCGCAATTATAATTTTGTTTTTGTACAAATTCTATGTTTTATGATTGTAAAAATACACATTAGTTAATCGCATATTAAAAATATTTTTTTGTATGGAACTCAATGTAATGTGTTGCTGTTCATTTTTGTATGGAAATAATTAACGTCAAGCATTTTTGATTAAAACATTCCATTATAAAATGTTCCTATGTGGTGTAAATCGATTCACATCATAAATTGTTTCTTGAAAAAAATATTTTTTTCAAAAAGAAACGAATTTATGATATGATTTAAAAAAAATATTTTCTCAACAATTTCCTACGATTTATATTTTATTTATTGTTATATTTCTTTGTAGAAAATACAAACTATGGTTTTATATAATAATAATAATAATACAAAAATGCCATAGTTTAATTAAATATTCTGAGGACAAAGGATTAACCACTTTGAATGAAAATAAATCCTTTCAAATATGTCACTTGAACATCGCTTGTGTCTAAGATACTGAATTTATAAAACTGAATCCCTCATATTTGGTGGGTGATGATTTTTCCTGGTATATATATTTTAAAGAAGGGATCACATTTATAAAAACTACTTTATTTATTATACCTCAATAAATATTTGGTCACGAATTTAGTAAATTATTATAATGTTTATTTTATAAATTATTATATAAAATATTTAGAATTCAATAGAGTCTTAAAAAGGACAAATACTGCCCGTTTCAATTTGTATTATCAAATAATATTGAAATATCAATTAAAATACTTGTACCTATGTTATTCTATAGAAAATTAATTTTCCTCCCTCAGACTGCTTATATTCAAAACTTAATAACTTTGGTAAAGGAAATATTTTATTTAAAAAAATATATTCAATCTAGCATAATATAAAAATGGGCGTCAATTTTTTTCATACAATATATAATTTAAATTCCGATATGAAATGAATGATATATAAAGATAAAAAACAATACCACGAGGGGTTGTAAAAAAAAGATACAAAAAACATACTACATTTATTTTCCTCCTTTCTTCTTAGTCAAAATTATCAACTATAATGTTTGTCAAGTAATGATTTTATTTGATGTACATTTTTAAATGTGTCTTTGTTTGTGTGTTAAAGTTTATAATAAAAACAATTTTGCTTTTTGAGCTATGCATGAGCATAAAATTTTCAGTATTTCTCTTTTCAACCTTTTTTCTTATTTGTACATTAGAAAAACGGAACACACATACACACACACACTATATATATATTTATATACTCGTATATTTCGCTTCTAAGTTTAATTTGAAAATGATTTGACGCAAATGTGAGATAAGGTCTCAAGATTTCCAAATAAGTAATTTTTCATTTACAAACAAAGAAACATGTTTTTTAAATGTCATTTTTGGACATAAGTTTTTTTATATATTTTTACGTTTTTTAATAACTTAAATAAATGAGTTAGAAATTATCAGCTTAGCAGAAGTAAATAATATATTATGGACTAAAACATTTATTTTTGTTTTATGCATTTTTGCCATATTTTGCAACCGAAATCAAAAACTTGTTATTCCAGTATAACATTTTTTGAGATAATAATTTTAAGATAGCCACCCCTTTCGACAATGAAAGTTTTATATAATAAAAACGTAATATACAATTAGATTTGATCTATGTTCATTAGCCTGTCCCGTTTTCAGGTCAATCGCTCCGATTTTTTGCTCCAAGCACTTTTCTGCTGCGTAGTGATGAAAAAATGAGATTGAGAAAGTTTCAGCCTTCAAAGGCCATTTTTGTGACTGCACAAGCCACTCAAAGTTTCAAAAAGGCCGTTTTTGGGGTCAAAAATGGCAATTTTCAAGTGGCTTGTGCTGTCTGAGTTTTAGTGATATCGAGTTAATTTCTTTCCTAAGGGTTGCTTGAAGTCTCATCTTTCAATAAAATTTTTGGAGCAATCAAGCAAATAAATATTTCTATTGTTTTTGGCCCGTTCAGTAGGCCTCTTTTGGCCCAAATAGACATTTTTTGTTTTTTGCTAATATTTGCCCTAAAAGTTATCTTAGCAATTTTGTTATTTTATGGCAAAATAATTGCCTTGTCATAATGCACGTTTTGTGCAATTTTCATAATGATCAAGAGGATACAGACGTTTTGATAGAAAATATTGTGTTTATTGTTATAAAATATTGTTCATTTGCAGAAATAAAATCGCTATTTATACTTTACAATATTATTTATTTCCTCATGGAATAAGTTTTTTATTATAATTTTACTAACTTTATATTGGTTTTTAAGATGAGTAAAATAATTACGTAAAATGTTAATACATTTTCCACACCACTCAGCGCACTACCCTTTTGTGTGGATGGTCCCCCTAGAGATCTATTCATATACTGTGACTTATTTGAAAGTCATATTTGATATTTTTAAAGATTTTTTTTATTCCTTAATTAATTTATTTTTAATTCCGTATTATGAGATATAAGATGCCAGTACTATGTAGGTAGTCTCATCCATTCCAAATTTTCTTTGACCATTACAAGCAAGTTAAACATAAGAAAAGAGAAAAGGGGTGCGAAACTATACTAATTGTTTCTTTTTTTATTTTTTGTTGGTTATATCTGGTTAAAAAATATCTTATTTTTTTCTTATAGTAATCGAATTGTAATGTCCAACCTTTCTTGATCCGGTAAGATTTCGTCTCCAAGACTTTAAAGAATCAAGTACTTCCATGTAAATGCCAAGTTTGGTTAAACATACTCTTCAAACATTTTTCGTAAAGTGATGGATTGCTGTGTTAATAAAGCTTCATTTTCCAAACAGCTTATATATCTCTTTTTGGTGAAGACGTATTTTGGTGTGCTGTCAAAAAACATCTGGAATTGTATAAAGAAATTATTGTTGAAATTATTTTACTTCCTTCTGTAAGGCAAGACTCTCCAACTTAATGTAATGAACGACCTTCGACATAAATCTGATTATAAACCGAGCATGGTGTATTGGTGTAGGGAGTTTTATGTAAAGTTGTTTTGAATTCGGATACATATAAATGCTCATAGGTGCCAATAATCTTTGCATTTTATTTTCAATCAGTATTTTTTTCAAAGCTTTTAATATTTCAAAATATTTGTGTTTGCTTGTTTCTGTATGTTCTTTTTCATCCATGTACATAAAAATCTCTGTATTTTGTTATGCTACTTATAAAAAGATTTGGAAGTGTATCTTCTCGAAAATTTTCTCCATTGATCTTTTTGCATTCAATTTTCAATATTTTGTGAGACTGAATTAAACTATTCACATTATATACATATAACTTTTAGGGCAAATATTAGCAAAAAACAAAAAATGTCTATTTTGGGCCAAAAGAGGCCTACTGAACGGGCCAAAAACACTAGAAATATTTATTTGCTTGATTGCTCCAAAAATTTTATTGAAAGATGAGACTTCAAGCAACCCTTAGGAAAAGAAATTAACTCGATATCACTAAAACTCAGACAGCACAAGCCACTTGAAAATTGCCATTTTGACCCCAAAAACGGCCTTTTTGAAACTTTGAGTGGCTTGTGCAGTCACAAAAATGGCCTTTGAAGGCTGAAACTTTCTCAATCTCATTTTTCATCACTACGCAGCAGAAAAGTGCTTGGAGCAAAAAATCGGAGCGATTGACCTGAAAACGGGACAGGCTAATGTTCATATTGCAAATCAATCTGATGGCAAATCGGATAATAAACAAAGTGATAATCATAATCGTTTAAATCAATATCCTAACTCATTTGAATTCAATCGAGGGTCTTACTAAGTAATTCAAATAAAAATATAACATTTTTCCTGATTTGAAAGAAAAACTTTTAAAAGGAATTTACACATCATTAATTCCATACTTTATATTTTTTAAAGTGCCTACTTCACTTGTTGAAGAAACATATCTTATATAAAAAATAATTGATAATTATATATAAAATTTATTGTCAATCCTGACACAAATTTTCTTATATTATATGTATTTCATTTTTAAAACAAGATGGGCCTCATCCTTAACCGGGACATGAAGCAAAAATTTAGTTTTAAAACATGTCACAATATTTAAATAATATTTTCTGTTATTATTTCCAAAAGTGTGAGAAATATTATTGAAGATAAAAAGTTTTAATTATACTTATGAGATTGATAAATCATAAGTTTGCTTTAAATAAATTAACTTTTAAATACAAAATTGAAGTATGTCTAGAAAGTGACGTAAAAAATATAAAATAAGATTGAATTCTTTCCTCTTTCTCTTTACTTTCTGTATAAAATTGAAGTATATTATTTTAGAAAGTATATATCTAATGAATATGTGTAATAGATATATAAAAATGTAATTAGTAAAGAATTGTGACGCTCTTTTGCTACTGATCTTTGTATCTAAACATATATCATTGATGACAGATTTAAAGGGTTTTTATTCGTCACTTCAAGGTGCGATACCGCTTTTGCCAAACGACTAATATACGAGGATTTTGGTGAGAAAGATCGTCATTAGGAGTTAAAATTTATCCATTCGAGAGTATTTGCTACAGTAGTTGTATTACAATTTCTACGTACCATCAAGAAAATATTTTAAAATTACCTCTGATTTTTCGGTCGTCTGGGGATGTGCGCAGAGAATTATTTGGAGAAAAACACTCCGATATATGAAACAATTCAACGGTGGATGTCATAAGGCATAATTGTCATAAAAAGCACTTCTTTAAAATTTGGGAATACCAGAAACACTGGAAAATTGGCAATTACAAATGGAATTTTGACACTCCACAGTAGTGATCTCCATCCATTTTTAAGGACGGGAGATTCAGATATCCTTTGCAAAGATCAGCAAATGATCATTGCTTATTGAAGCCCTGGTTCCTTAAAATGTGTGGTTCTCCGAAGTCTGATGGCAGGAAATGTGATGAGCTTTGCAAATATATGATCAGTCTGAAACTTCCAGAAAGTTGGAAAAGGAAGATCATGAAGTCTCTCTGTGGAATAGCTGACGGGAAAAAATTCACAGCTCAGCTGTTGATTTCTGCAGAGCTTATTAAGTTTGATCTACCTTGTAAGGACTGTGGTATTTATATAATCCGTAATTCATGCTTTTGTTGAGTGCCAGGCTGTTCAAATTCTAATGCAATTTCTGAAACTAAATGTACGTGGAATGGATGGTAAAAATGCAGAAAAATACATCAAGGCTTCAATATTATTTGGAGTTGGAGGTCGTGAGAATTCCTCACGACTGAAAGCAATTAACAATGCCTTCTTTCTGCCAAGGCTTTAATAGCCAAACGATTAACAATATATCATCCTCTGCAATCTTCAGAGCTGAGGCCAATAATTCTTTCTGCTGCGGCGAGTACGCCGCTTTGGACCTCAAAATTCCTTCCGTTTTGGTGATTCGTGGACACTAGCCGCCGATGAAATCCGATACTTCCCTTCCCGGTCCCTGTTTTATAATGACGCCATAAATAAGCTTTTAAAGAAATTTAGAAACTACAAATATACTTTTTATAATTTTCCGTGTTTTTTTTTCGTTTACTTGTGTCATTTCGGTTTTATGTGCTTTTAATTGATATATATTTTTAAGATTGTTCAGCTCGGATGCTAAAAATTTAAACTAGAATGTTTAATAATGTATTTTTTTACGCATTAGCATCTTTTTATATACCTTATACTTTGTTTATTGTATATATATTATGAACTGTGAAAAAAAATAATTATGAAGCTAGATAATTCAAATTAACATATTAACAAATTCAGGTATATTAATTTTATACAGACGGATAGCTAAACTATGACACAATATATACGCATTAATAAATTTTAACTATATTTTGCCCTGGAATATATCAGCAATCTTCTTGGGACAATATTTTGACATGGAATACTATTTATGATACCGTGAAGCTTAGGATGATAGCTTTGAAAGATTAATATATGAATGAAGAAATTTAACAATTTTTTTTTTGAATTTTTAAAAAAAAAAAAAAAAAAAAAAATTAACAATTCAATTATCTCTTTTAAAAACATAAGAACACATAATTCAATAAGGTTCTGTATTATATTTTTGTCTTACTATTGGTCTGTAATTTTGGCCATTTTTTTCCTGTGATCGGTAAAACGTTGGTTTAATTTATATATTTATTGTGTATAATGGTATTGCTTATTTGGAACTAGTTAATACTTTTATCATAACATGAACTTCTATACTACTATCCAGACCTACTCTTATTTTTGGAGTGATAATAGAGTCTTATGGACGAAAAGCATTTTTTTTTTGGTTTTTACTAAAAACATAATATACAAAATATCATCAGAAGAGTATTTCTCTCATGATTCTTAATACCATATAGATTTTTTCAATCAAATGAATTTGATCTCTGAAATTGACTTTCGGTAAATAAAACAAAAACATTTATAAAAGAAGAAAAAATAATAAGTCAAAGATTGATATTTTTCATATATACGTCACATTATCATATATATTGTTTTATGAGCAAAATGGAAGCATTTTTACAACACATTAATTAAATATGGTGGGTAAGGTCTCTAAAAAGAAATATATATCTATAATTGTAATAATATTTGCTCGTATTGTGAATTATATATCCAATGCCCTTTTTTAGATCAATATCTTGTTTTTTACAACAATATAAAAATTATTTTGATCAATCTCCTCAATGATTTCCAAAATATTATATTAATTTTAATTATATCCAACTCTTATATATATTTTTAGATAAAATAAAAAATAACTATCACATAAGAGAAATATATACTCAATTGTGCAATATTTTATTTATATAATTATCTATAATTGTAAAATATTATTATTGTTTGAGTCTTAATTAGAAAAAATTGGCAGCGTGTTCTTATCAAAAAAAGTAAGGATACGTCATTCAATTATGTGAATCAAATTATGGAAATAATATTCTCATAGCTATCTATGTTATAAGCATTCCTTAGAAGCAAACTATGCGTATATCTGTATGACAATATTCATTTTATTTATGATTCGTAGGATTAGGGGGTGCTATACTCCTTTCTATTAACATGGAATGTCAATACATAGGCGTCAAATGATAAATATATTCATGAGTATTGTACTATTATTTCTCTGAAAATAAATGTACATTTTGCATAGCAGAAGTTGTGAATCATTGAATAAATATATTTGTAGTGATATAAAGCTCTTTCTTTTGAACGATCAGCGCCAAAACGTAATTTATGGGTATGAAAGATATTCAAAAGGTCTTCAGAATCAAATAGCACATGTAATATAATGATTTTATATCGCTCTAATATAAATTGCAACAATATTAAATTCAATTTGGTTCGTGTAAAATAAATTTTACTTATATCTAATTCAACAAGAAACGATTAACTCAATACGAATCTTACTTAGGTTTCTTAAAATTCATTCCCAATCTAAAATAACCAATTGGATTCTATTGACATTGTCAAAAGCAGTTATAGTATGGGGGGGTAAGATTAAGATATTTGAAAATTTTTGATTATTGCTCTGCGTGTTGTTTTTCTTGATCTATGGAAAGCCAATTTTCTTTCTCATTTGATTCAAACACTCCTTAATCTCCCTGGTCAGGCATCCATGCGGGGTTGATGCAGCACCTTTTCAAAAAGTTTTGAACGTTGTGAAATCAATATAATAAGATATCAGTCAGCCCCGTAACGCCCAACCATCTCTTGGAGGCTGTTCAGACGCCAATATTGTTATCATCAATGATCACTAACAAAGGTATATGATATTGTTATTGAAAATGAGTTTGAAAAATATCGCTTTAAGAAAGTTATTTCTATATAAAGCGTTTGTGTGATATCTTGTTTGGATGTCTTTTGATTAAAAAAATTAGCTAAACAAACAAAAACTCTATTAAATATGAGAATTTATAATTAAGTAAAACTCTTATGCATCCTACACCATAACTTGAAAAATAAAAACTTTTGATTGATAAAGTTGTGATAAAAGATCCGAAGGACTAACAAATTACACATTTATATAATAAGTTAATATTATTAATAGATCGAAATCCCACTAACAATTTGCCAATTTGCAAAAATAATTTTAGACCATCAATATTATTAAATATGTTGTTTTTCATAAGTAAATCCAAACATCTTCTATCATCTTGTTATAAAGTGTCTGCTTAACACGTCGCAAAAAAATATTGGTACTCAATTTTTCATATTTTATTTGAAAAGCTTTTTTATTAAAGGAATTATTATTTATTAATTTAAATGAACACTTTGATCAATAGTCCAACGTAATGGATTTGATGCAGATGAAATGGATAATAACTCACAAAATTGTAAGTCTTAATAACTATTCTATGTCGTTATTGTAACGACATATATTGTAAACACTGCATTGAATTTTATCAAGCAATATTTATGTTTCATTTGAAGGCAACAATATTAAACGGCATTCATTTCCACCCATACTTCCACTAATTAATTAATGTGTCATGCCATTTTCGCTTCCTCAACTCTAGGTTCACCCAACCAAACACCATGGTATTTTTTATAAGCATATGAATATTCGTTCATTAAACCTATGTGTCTACTTTTCAATGTAAATGTACTGTGAAAAATAGAGTTATAGTACTCCTTGAGAGTTTTGAGTGACTATACACATATTTATAGGCGTGCGTATGCTTTCTCTCTATATATAAACATCCCTGGGGTTATATATATGATCCTGATGTCT
Source organism: Caligus rogercresseyi (assembly GCA_013387185.1). NCBI lineage: Eukaryota > Metazoa > Arthropoda > Copepoda > Siphonostomatoida > Caligidae > Caligus > Caligus rogercresseyi. The sequence continues at coordinate 3,628,823 of CP045891.1, forward strand.
TTTATAATAAAAGTACCTTCCCTCCTGTCTCAAAATTTAAATACACTTATATATATATATATATATACCTATATTAGGGGTATTATAGAAACCTAATATTAAGATATCAAAATTTATCCCCCCGCGAAAGTTGCGTCATAAGAAACTAAATGATCGTAGAAAAATGGATTTGGTTTGACTCCCCCCCCTTACCCCCCCCCCCCAAATTGCGTTCAAAGGTTTCGTTATGAAGCAAAACTTTTTGTTATTACTATTTTGAAAAAAATTATGATAAAAAATTTAGCTATGATCAATTCATGGCTTTGTTATTTTATTAAGTTTTTCGTCAAATAATATTTAGTACCAATAAATTATCATAAGTGCTGACGCACCAACCATTTTTTAAATAACGGCTCCTACTTGGGTTCTTTTATAGTTTCAAGAAATAAAAGAAAAAGAGGGTACTCATGTTGATTTTTTAAAGTTATTTTTTAAATACGTTTGCTTTTCACATCTTAACTTTCATACAGTAACTCCCTCACATGGTTGAGAATATAAATCTATGACGTTGATTATATCCATAAACTTTTGCAGATAATAATATAATGACGAAAAATGTTTTCTCAATTGATAAAAAGAAGTTATTGTTAAAGGTAACTTGTTATTTTAAAACTTAATTCTTATTTCTTAAAAAAATATTTTTTTAACTCCACCATGAATACATTGATCACGTATTACTAAAAAGTGGCATAGCGGAAGATCAAGCGAAATAACTACTTTCAGTAGTCGAATAACATTAAAGACTTGACACTTTGGTCACTGTTGTGTGTTTCGGATGCAACACCAACGTCAGAATATGGTAAGGAGTAATAAAAAGACTCGAGTTATGTCTTAAAAGACCACTTCCGTGGATTATTTGTCTTCTACACATGAATGAGTTACCTTTTAGAGAAGTTTTTAAACATTTAGATGGCGCACAAAAAGGACCTCAGACTTATGAAGGTACCATAGGAAAATTAATTAATACAGACTTTACCAAAAATCTATAATTTTTTAAATACTAGTAGGAAAAGTAAAATACTTAAATCAAAGTTTACTGTATTCTTTAAGCTCAGATAAAATATTATACGAAATTACATTAGGAATACAAACAGGAAAATTTTCGAATTCAAGTTTTTGCTACAGGTCTCCAGGAGCATTACATGCGGCAAAATGTCTTATCAAAGCCAACAGAATTTTAAGATCCTATATTTCACTAAAAAGTCCATGTGAGTCTCCCATAAAACTTGTAAAATTTATACTAATTTTTTACGCTCCTATATGGTTTCAAACCAAGTTAAATCCTCTTTTTATAGAAGGCTCGAAGCATTATCAATTCAACATAACTTTATTACAAGAGATTACTCTTGTAATGAAGTTATGGCGTATTTGAAAAATAACTTAAAAACATACTACCGGCTGATACCGGATTAAGTTCCGGTGAGGTGGGTCCAATCTAGGAGCTATACAAACAAACAACTTAAAAACATCAACATGAGTACCCTATTTTTCTTTTCCTTCTTGAAACTATAAAAGAACCCTAGTAGGAGCTGTATTTAAGAAATGGTTATTTATTGGCACTTAATATTGTTTGACGAAAATTTGCAAAAAATAACAAAGCCATAAATTGATCATAGCTAAATTTTGTGAATTTTTTTAAATAAGTAATAACAAAAAGTTTTGCTTCATAACGAAACTTTTGAACGCAATTTGTGGGGGGTAAAGGGGGGGTCAAACCAAAATCCATTTTTCTACGATCATTTAGTTTCTTATGACGCAACTTTCGCGGGGGGATAAATTTTGATATCTCAATATTAGGTTTCTATAATACCCCCTAATATATATAGGTATATATATCACAGATGCATTGTCTTTGGATTATAAAAATAAATGTATGCTAGTTAACTCAAATATATTGTTTATTTCTCTAAATATGTTAAATGTTTATTGTGACATTGACAACTTTCTTCTAGTGAGTAATACTTATATAATAAACTTGAATATCCTTTCTACATTTATGAATCAACATAAGGTAAGTGCTACTTTTTTTAGGTTTCACGATAATTATTATTAATTTTTTTTTTTTGCCTATAGGTTCGATAGAATTGCATCCGATAGGTATAAATAAGCATATAGCATTAAATGTCTAACGAACCTAGGATCTTATCAATGAGGTAGACAAAATTGGCCATCCCCTCGGATTCGAACCTGCCCCCAACATGAGAGTTGAACACGCCTTAGCACGCACGGCTATCGAGCTTTATTTACGAAATATGTTTACTGTTTGATATGATTACTATCTGATATTATGAAATTACATCATTTCTGGGATAAATGCTTAGATGTATAAATAGAGTTATCCTATGACATAATTTTAAGTTAAGTAGAGTTTAAGATTGATTTTTTTTCAGGTCAGGTCAACTATGCTCTCCACATAAAACATAAAGTTGATTTGTGGAAACACCCGTTGTGCTGTACATAAAGTTACAAGAGAAAATACATAAATTTGTTTTAATATTTTAATTTATAATAATATCAATAATCAGAGTATTCCACAAATCCTGTGGATAAGATGATAATGAATGTCTAGATACGTTCAATTTATGTATAGATACCGAAATAGGTATCAGCAGACTTACAGCTGGAACTTATTTTTCAATTTATTCTGTTGTTACTAAATATGTTAAATTTGGCTTAATATAAATCTTGATAATTTATAAGAACCAATTAAATTATTCATAATCTTTCTTTGTTGTATTAGATTTTGTACTTTTATAACTTCTCGTATACATAGAGTTGAATGCTCACGAACTTATTGATATGCCTTTGTGTAAGTATATGTATAATATCTTTTCAGGCATTTATATTTATAAAGTGTGTGATATATGTGTTTTTTCTGACGGCTTAAGAGTATAAAGTAAAGAAGTTCTCTCTAATATTTGTTTAAAAAGTTTATTATTCATGTATTTTTTTATAAAAGAATGAAGACTAGGAAATGGTTAAATCTTTTATACAATCCAAAGAACCTACTACTGCTTCTTTTCTTCTTTGACTAAGTTTTTGTCTTTGCCTTACCAACATGGCGATGATGACATTTTTTAAATAAATAAAAAGCCTTGCTCTGAAGACTTTGTTCATATAAATGTATATATATTTTTACGTAAGTGTGCATGTAAGGTGTCTCCTGAGATGTCATTTTTTTGTTTGTGTGTGTGAGTCACATTTTATTTGTTTCTAGATATAAAAAATATAGATTTGTCCGAAATATATATGTACACACGTAAAGAAACTTTATGTAAGAAAAAGTATGGCTCTATGTATTTTAACGTAGGATAGAAACAAAAAATATTTAAATTAAAGGTAAATAATATCAGTAGGCAGGCCATGGAAATAGGCAAAAAAATGCCTTGGGATTTTTTTTTTTTTAGTTAGACTTTATTTCCGTTTGCCAATATATATAATTTACAGGGAAAAATAATATTTAAAAAAAACATTAAAAAAGAAAAACATACTAAAAAAAAATACAAGAATAGAGTAAAAATAATATATATATATAAAAGAAATAAAAACAGGCAATGAGCACGACCACGCAAAAGGGGTATTGCCTTGGATGTAATGGAATACATCTTATGTATTTATTTCCTTGTCTAATCTCCAAGCATACAAATGTTAGTTGGATAGATAGTTGATACTCTTCACTTTCGACTTACATAAAATCAGTTTAATCAAATTTGCTTTGTTGCTGCATAAACCTAAATAATTATAGATGTTATATATTAATTAACTCCAAGAAATCCCCTTCTGAATCGTAATGAATTTCCTTGCACTTGTCTATGTCCTAACATGAGAGAGACCGGTTGGGATACAATGAATGAGCTCAAAATTCGAAAGTCTGTGGTTGCAGCATTGTAGGTGATTAACGATATAAGGAGTACTATGAAAAATCACGTGCAGCATCTCATTACATCAAAAGATCCGCTGGGTAAAGCTGTCTAAGTCATGCAATTGTCTGTTTTTCAGGTATAGACGTCAAAGAATCTATGTACGTACCGTGGAGCTAAACGGAACAGTTTTTAAAACACCGACTTTAACAAAGTCCTAGAAAGCAACCGGTAGCTTGTTTTTTGTATTACTCCATCGTTATGCATATTTGCTCATTATTACTATATTCTTTGCCTTCCAAATGCTTGGTAAATGTATAAAACAATAATGTCTTCTCTAATATAATGAAGAAAAATTACAAACTATCTATGGGGTCCTTATAAAAAATAAAATTAATATTTTCAATACTTTTCTTTTTTGTTTAACATTAGTTTGTTATGGTTATCAAATATATACCATATCAATGTTTTATAGATGTTTAAAAAATATGTTAAACCACTAATTCACATACCAATCTTCATCAAGCATTAATAAAGCTACTTAAAGCCAAAGCCTTCTTAATATAAAGGAAAACCAAGTAATATTTTGAAGTCTCTATGATCATTAAAAGTTCTGTAAATCTTTATCTTTCTCATACTATTTTTAAAATACCTAGTTAGCGCATAATCAACTTTTTGTGTGTTAGGTAGTGTATTTATACGTATGTTTAACCAAAAAGAACTTTCAAATGAAATACCAAATAGTTTTAAATCTCATAATGGTATATTGTTGTATGTATTTATATTCAGATAAAAATAAAATGATTTTCTTCAAATCAAATAAAATGCCACTCTCATAGTTAATTGATATTTTTTCAATTGTTTTCTGTCTATGGCTCCTTTAATCAAAATATTGCATTTCCAAAACTATTTCACCCAAGTTATAGAAATCTTGTTTTCTAAGCACTCTTACGAGTTTTCAAATAAAAGGGACTAACACAAAATTTGTTTGGCAACTACAAAGAATGGATTTTATTTTATTAACTCTATGGACCAAATTAAAAGTGTTCCCCATTCTTCCAATTGATATAAATGTGGATCTTTATAGATCAAATTCCCTCTATCCAAACCTGAAAATGCTGTCGAAGCTAATAGTGCTCTTGTTCTTGCACGATCTAGTTGGAACTTTTTGCCCGGAAGACAAGGTATTTTGAGATGTGGGAAGAAGACTTCACGAATCAACCTTGCACTAGTTTTCTTCTAAGTAAAACATGCTATTGGCATCATCCTTCATCTAACCACAAAATAATAGAGGTTGATTTTATCCATGAGAAGTCTAAACCTCGTTTTTAAGTTCCAAAGTGGATGGTACTTGATGAAAATTTGATCAAAAGCTCACGACATTTTTTGGCAACAATTTAATGACTCTTTTAAATCGAAGAAACTGGCTTAAATTTTTTCTCATGTACTCAAATCCACAACTTTGCACTTTAGTAGAAAAAGAATAAAGAAAGAAGCCACATTTCAAACAAATATGGACGTGTTATTAAATCACGCAGAACTTTTTACTCGATCCCTTGCGGCAGACGCAACGAACCTATTTCGTATAGCTGAAATAGCAGAATTGATTTAAAGCGCAGGATTGAGAGAGATAATGACGCATCCAAGAGATTTATTCCTAAAAAATATTAAACATTCGATATAAAATAATCATTATACAAGAAAAATCAGTAACAGACTCACGTGCGCTTGTATAACTTTTAATCAGCGATTTCAAGGATTAGTTGGCAGAGAAGGTACACACGTTCGTAAGCCAAAAGATGGAAAAACATAATATGTTTACCAATATGCAATTTCTTGATTCATAAGAAATCATTTTAAAGACGGAAAAGCTGTAGACAGGATAGTATTGGTGGTTTGGTTTTAAGAAGTGTTTAGACGAGACTGTCCCATACCTGTAGAATTTGGGAAGTCTATGGAAATCCAAGGCAAACTTCTTAAATAGATTACTAAAGGACGAATCATTTTAATTCCTAATAGGGGTGCAGCAACAGATTGAATAATTGACGTCCTATAACCGTACTGAAAGAAAGCTTTATAATTTTAGTTGGATTGCTAGGAACCTATTCTAAACGCAAATCGGGGAATGGAACAGAAAGGATTTCTGAAGGGGAGAAAAATTTATGATATGTCTCGAAATAGATCATAGCTATTGATTTTAAAAAGCTTTTGATATCATTAAACACGAACATATTTCTAGAACCATTAAAGAACTCTACCAAAAGAATATTTTAAACCAATTACAGCTCTTCTTTAAAGGCTCTTAAATTATATCTATGGTAGTCTTAGAAAGTGACCCGTTTATTTTAAAGAGGAGTTCCCGTCACTTCTTTTATTTGTTGGGAGCACGATGGATCTTAGCAGCACTATATCTAAGATGTACCGTGGTTTTGGATTGGATTTGGACCAAAAAAAACATATTGTAAATATGTACACTGACGATTTTACCCATATTTTAGAGCTAAAACCAGAATAACAGCTAGTCTAGTGGATTGAAGTTGTACTCAACTTCCTTCAGAAATATGAAAAGAGGTCTGGTATGAAAACTAACAACAAGAACACGATAATTCTTCCATTGTTATCTGGAATCCAGGGCAAAATAAAGTAATTGCAGGATGCTCAGTAAAGGAAACTGAGCGAATTCTAGGAATTTCTTGGACTTCACAGAGAGCTTCGGATTCAATTGGTTCCATATGGATAAACTTGTTGTTCACAACATTCAACGTGGGGGAAAATTCAGTCTCCAAAAAAAAAAAAGAATTGACTTATACTTTATTCCATCGTTCCTTACGTCCTGTATAAAACATCATCTCTTCCTTGACTTACAGTGAAATCTATTAAACAAGAAAGCTCATGGCTAAATGAGCTGTTTCATTAGAGTTATTTGCCCTCTTTGAAAAGGCCAAGGTCACATATCGTTGCTTTATAAAATAGTTTCTTAAATATTTCAGAAAGTGGTAGTGGATTTATATGTTAATTCGGACCAGGAATGGCGAGTTGTCTTTCTTATTAAGTTCAGCTTATTTTTTATTCATGTTTGGGACGAATTCTACATATGAAAAATTAATGGAATTCTCCTTTTTAATAGCAACTATACAAAGAATAATTTGTAAAGGCACGCCGCTTTTTTCAACTTCTTTAACGGTTGACAAAGCTCGACAAAAATATTAACAAGCGATTTTATTTCAAAAACCTTCCAGAACCATAATAACTACAATGGAAAGCTTTATAAAGGAAATTTTGTTTGTTCACGATTTAGACTGTTGGAGTGTGGAAAGTTTACTTCCCATTAAATAGAGCAGCAGGGAATAATCTTCCACTCATACCTTGGCACTTTAGGATGTTATTTTCACCAAATACAAAAAAAGAAGCCGAGAAAGTGTGTGGTATGCATTTATGAGAGCTAGACCTCCAAGCGTCTTAGAAGAAACAATTTTTGAGTTTAATCTCTAAAACTAGGGACGAAAATGATTTATCTCGCAGCTTCAGATTTCTGGTAAATGTCTGTTTTTTATTGACAATGTAAAGACTGTGGACAATTGTTTAATCCAGTTGTTCATGCGTTTATCAACTGGCCTACCCTCCTTTCATAAGGGAATTTGTCAGAGTCAACATTAAAGGAGTTGGAAAAATATTTTTGGACTAAGTTCGAATCCTCTAAGGCACCAGCGATAACACGAGCGATGGAGCTAATCATATCGAGTATTTGCAGCTATCTGGCGAGGAAAATAGCTCAGGACAAAATAATTATATATATATATATCGTTTTGAACCTGGTTAATAGACAAGTTCAAGTAATTGAAGAGAAAAGTGAATTCAAATTACATACATTGTTTTTCCATATGCAACTTATTGCATTTGAGGGAATTTATGGACAAAAGTATTTAATTTACAATTTAACGATAGGCTAATTACAATATTGTTTATCAGTATTCAGTATTTCACAAATTGTTTGTTAATGAAACTAGTATGATTTCACATAAACAAATGCCAAAAAAAAAGAACAGAGAAAAATACAGTATATTCTTTGTTTTAAATCGTACAGTCCATATTTTGTAACGAATAACATGATGATTTTCCTAAGTCTTTGTTATGTTTGGGTAAGTGTTTGTATGCACACATTATGCAAAAAGTTTTTTTTCTAATCCAAGACGTTGTAGGACTTTCCCTCATCGCAAATATAAGTAGTCGCATGCTGTATATATTTTTGCAGATACATGATCAAATTATAATGTTGTTTTACAGCGTAACAACAGCATCACACTTGTTGTCTTGCATCTCTACTTCAAATATTTTTATCCAATAACAAGAACTTTGTTGTCATACCATAACCAACTTTTTTCTTGTAGTTGATGGGTAATTTTTTAATTTGTCATAATAAATTACGTACAAACCCAAGCACATTTTGTTAATATACTTAAGGACTTCTCCCTTGAATAATGATCTATGATCAGTCCCTCAGTCTCTCCCGAAGGGGAGCAAGCATCATCGACATAGTCATCCAGTGAGCTAACAAAGAGGTACTCAGTCATATAAAAATAAACATTGAATCTAGAAAAACAACAACAATGGATTATATGATGTCTGACGTCACGACAAATATATAATATAAGGGGATTAGATAACTTACATGAAGTTTCTTTCCTAGCCTCATTGAATGCATTGGTCTTTAGAAAAATGGGTGGATCATAAAGTCGATATTGGAAAACATATATATATCGAATGTTCGTTCGTTACGTTCTGCAATGAGTATAGGCTCATAGAAAGCATTTCAGGATTTTCAATTGCAGACTCTGAGATATATTTCATAACAAAATAAAAAGCATATTTTTAAAGGTTATAATACACCAACAGATTACATTAAAAAAAATATTTTAGACAGTTTTTTTTAGAAAAACATAATTTGGAGCAAAATTATTATCTAAAGCAATCGGAATGCGATAGCTCAATGCGTTAAGAAGTGCTCAACTCTCAATGTTGAGGGCGGAGGTTCGAATCCCTAGAGGGGAAGGTCATTTTTGGTCTACCTTAATGATAAAATCTTAGATTCGATAGATTAATTATAACGCTATAATGACTATTTATATGTACAAGGATGTACAATTCTATGGAATTAAATAGTCAAAAAGTTGTTCCCGAGATGGGAAGGTCAGTTTTGGTAAACCGCATTGATAAAATTCTGCGTTCGATAGACTAATTTTTACGTTATAATGCTTATTTATATCTATTTGGATAAATTCTATCGAACCAAATAGGCAAAAAAGCATAATTATGCTGGATAATTTTTCCTATACAGTATATTTATACATCGTCAAATAAAAGGTGTTTAAGTTTTGTATAGTTTTCTCTATTTTCTGGCCATAAAATTATATTATTAGAATAAGCTCCACATGATATTAATCTTTGAGTTTTGAACTCTAATAATATGTTTTTATTGCAATACAATGCTTATTTGAATTGAAAGACTTGGATATATCCCATAACTGTGCCTTTGGTTCTGATCACAACGTCGATATTCCACAGCGTCTGAATAAATAAAGCCAAGTTTATTGTCCTTTGACTGAGACAATTAAATTAATATATTGGACATCAATAATTGATAAAAAATAAACAAAAAGTTAAATGTTATATATTTATAATAAAATAATCATCCTGATTTAGATTTTGGTCTGTAAAAAGGTTTTTTGTAAGCATGAAAAGCAAATGAAAAGCTTGGATTTTTTCCGGTTAAATACTTTTTGTTCGTTAATTTGCGAAAATTTTATACAGTGTAAATAACATACTCAAAAATGATATACTAGAATTGGAGTAAAACTATTCAAGGCAGTTGCGAAGATACATAATTGAACATTTAGAGAATAACCCTGATTTAACTTATTTCGAGATAAGCATCTAGAAACAACAACGTTGTTGCTGATTTATAAGTAACATACGACGCAGGACCTTTAAATTCATGTTTCAGTAGTAGAATGGAGTTACAATTATTTTGGTATTATGAAATTATATGTAATCAAACTTATTTTTCCTCATTTTTTCAATTACCGATTGCTTCAAAGAAGTTTTTCTCTAAGTGAAGCCATTCATTCCTTTTGGAATGATTTAATTTCTCAATGAAACCTTCTGAGTTCGTAATTGAATTGGATCATTAAGTCCCTGCCAAGATCTAATTATCATTTTTTTCTCACAGAAAATAAATATGTCTAATGAATGCAAAGTATTTAAAAGAATAGTTTAGTCACAAAGGATCTCATTATTGTTCAGGAATAAAATATATATATTTACTTTTTGCTCATCAACTTCCTCTAAATGACATATGTTAGTGTGGAAACTTTATCTCGTTTTTTTATTTTTTTATTGTTACTAATTACTTATGTTATTTTTTACGACCAAAATATATGTACTCACTTTTATTTCTGTTGTTTTAAAATAATTATACTTATCTTTGAACGAATTGTTACAAAAAATTTGTCTATCAGAACACGAGCATTTGAATGATTGTACTAAAAACTATTTTTTTGGGAAATCGAACCCTTAAATATAAAAATTGAACCCATAAGTAAATAATAACATACTCTCATTATAATCTTAATTGTTTAATAATTTTGTAGAATAATTTATCTATTCATTTAGTAACGATTGGATAAGTTGTGACTCATTAAGACTTTCAGATTAACGGGTATTATCTTTGTAATTTTTTTGATATAAAAACTTTTTTACAAATTTTAAAAATTATACATCTTTTATATAAATGAACTGTTCAAAATATGCAACTAAATTCATTTATATTATAACTTTAAATCAACTTATTTTAAGATAGCTTAGAAAAGGTTATCACCCCCTATAAGATATTTTTCATAAATGTACTATGCAATACATTTATGTATAATAACATATAATTTTTCCAGGAACTCCAAAAAAACCTTTAAGCATAGTTTTTTCACCTTCTAATAATTATCAAAGTATGATGTTTCGCCTCAATTGCTCATTCTTATAAATTTGAGACTGAAACTTTACTTCACAGAATAACAACAATTCATAAAAATTGAAAAACATTACAGAAGCCGTATCACTTATCTATTGTGATAAATATATTTTAGCTACAACATTTAAATGGTTTTAGTTTCAAGAATCAATAATGTATATACTTAAAATATATTTATTATTAATTATAAGAAATCTAGTTTAAAGTGCATTTTTCCTCTATAGAAAGCCATCTGTTACCCCTGTTTTCTTTAGTATAAAAGGTTAAAAATATATCTTTATCTATATTTTTTGACTTAGTAACACAAACCCTTGTTATTGCTTATGTAAGTACTTTTAAGTCTGTGCAGTTTTTTTTACAGTAATAAGGCTATTGTAGGCCAAGGTAATATGTATACACAGTTTAAAAAAAGGTTTAGGTTTCCATAATACTGTTTTTATTATGTATTTATATTAAAGTAAATTTATCGTACAAAACAAGCTTTCATAGCTTACTCCATAATATATAAATGATTTTTTTAGTTATTATTAAATCGTTTGATCTTCAAAATTTACGCAACATGGCTCTGAATAATGAAGTATTCATATATAATACAGTCAAGCATAATTATAATTTAAGTGACGGACAGACAAAATAAGTGGATACTGAGAATGACGTTTCATATACTTTATCATGTGTGTGTGCCATCACATCCCTGGATAGATGCAAAAATATTGATAGCAGATGTGCATAAGGGAAAAATGGCCTGGTGACTATTTACGGCTATTTAAGTTCGTTCCTTGCTGTTATTGCAGAGAAGAAAGGTCTTTGTGGGAGTTATTATGATAAGAGAGAATTATGACATCAATAACGGTGTGGGCAACTTGCTCAAACACTTTCATATAGAGTGATTCAAATAATTTTCATTATCTAGCTGCATCTATTTTATATATATATTAATGTTATCCCTAGAGTGCTAGCTCATGTTTGCCTTCAAATAAAGCAATTTAGAAAGAAATATTCTCTTCCGAATCCATTGGAACACTCGACTAAAAATGCAGCATTTTGATATTTATAAAAATGTAATAATAAAAATAATAATAATTTTTCATGCATGCAAAAAATTACTGCAAGGTGAGTCTTCATGCAACAAACTTTCGTCAAATGAGCATTTCAAACTTCATAATGCGTCAGTAGTTAAAGAAGTATATTCTCTAGGGCAAAAACAAATTCTAATAATATGAAAATTTCCAACATTTATCGACCTTTAATTTGCGCAGTCGATGCCTAATGAAAGAGCATTTATATTTATTTCACCCATAACTTTTCTTTGCGTACTCGTGAGCTATTATATTTATTTCAAAGCTCCAACAATGTTATTTGGTTGAAAAAAAATAATTAAGAATCTTTCATAGCGAATAAAGGTATCCTTTTCATTTTTATTAAATTTTATATATCGTGGTATTTTGAAAATGATTTAAAATATCAGAAAGAAATATTACTGCTTAAAAATAAGCGTGTGAGATAAAGACTAAATTAACATAAATTAAAAAGCTAGGCCGGATAAAAAGAAAAAAATTATAAGAAATTCCTCTCAAATACCTTGTGATTTGAAGATTTCAGGATTTCATGTAAATGACGAGGTAGGAATAAAACAATGTGCTTTCCAAATATATAAGACTAAGTTAAGCATAAATAGTTAAAATATATATATTAAACTATATTTTTGTATTTTTTGTCAACGGTTATTTAAAAGTTGCATGACTTTTTTGTCTATTCGATAGAATTGCATTCACGTGATTAAGAATGCATTTAGTGCATCAAATTTAGTCCCTTTTTATTAAGGTGAATGAAAGTATCGACCGTCTCTTCTCGCAAGTTGATCTACATATATTTTATCCTTGTTTCTCAATTTATTTCTACATACATACAAAAAATATAGTGTGATGCTTAAATTTGAAACTAAAATGTTTATTCATGATTAATTCGCATTAGCATCACTATATATATATTTCTTTTGTTTTATATATATTTATATGAACTGCGTCAAAAAAAAAATATGGTGTGAGACATTATCTTTTTCAAGCATTTTCCCCCCCTTTTTTGTTACAATAAACCTATATCTGATATAATCCTTGTCCCTATATAAGTTTGAAATATATTTTCACAGTTAAAATCTTAATATTCTTTTATTGAAATACATTTTTCATCAACATCTAATTTTTAAATGAAGGCCGAAAACAAAAGTTTGTTATGTATTATATATTTGTAGTATTATATATTTAATAAGCTTTGCGAGGAATGGATGATGAGATGTAATCACAACAGTTCAAGTTATATATTCAGTTCAAAATTTGAGAATAGTATTTAAACTACCTTAATATAAATTGCAAAAAAAAATATATATATATGAATTAAACTTAAATATTAAATACAAAATATTAAATATATTTCATCAATGATAACATTTATCGACTTTGGTAACTATAGTCGAAATATACATTACATGTAATAAGGAGTTCTCAAACAATTTTAAATGATACTTTATAATTTACTAAATATATTAACAAAAAATCGTTTAGAATGAGCCATTCGATTAAATATTTTATTTAACAATATCTATTTTCAAAAGCAAGTTTAATTTTTGTTTTATTCAGTAATTTATGATTTTAAATGTTTTTCTTGATTAATTGTTCTTGATACCAATTTATGTGTTACTTTAAATTTACGTTACGTTAACGATATATGAGTATGAATCTTTCTGAATAGTTCTAATTTCATCCTTTTCCAAACCAAAGTATTTGATGTAGTTACTCTCTGTCTCGTTGAAAGATGCACTATCATATGCACAATTATCACATAAACATCCATTTAATAAAATGAATGACAAACTTTCTTTGTAATTACTTGGGATAATAAATTGTTTTGTTTGCACCTTGCTATTTATGGATTAAACCATATCCTTAATGTTTGTGTTGTTTTGCGGCTTAAAGTCTTAATTGCTGCTAATTATTTAAGTACCCATTAAACTTTTTGTAAGTGTGTGTGTTGTAAATGTCTTGAGCATTGCGCATTTCAACGCTACTTAGTTTTAATGTAAATAATTGTCTCCCTGATTTGGCAACTTGATGAATGAGATAGGACACATACGGCTTTACACACATATGTCTTATTCTTATTTGGACATATGAAATGATAAGTTTTAAAAGATATAATAATAGAAGACTGATTGTGAAGATAAATTCAAAAAGGGGTATGACCTTGTATTGGATGTGAAAACATTATGATTATAGAAATAAAAAATGTCACATAGTCTACCTAAACGTCTATTTATGTTACTTATTTAAAAAATTAATAGGCCTTATATGAATTATAAAAAGTATACCTCAGTGTCACTAATGTATTTAATTATAGTGATTTAGATATTTCAAGCTCTTATACACACTTAAGTACTCATATTGGTAGGTTTTTCACGGATCCCAAATACCACACAGCACATTACATATATATATATATATATACCTATATATATATATATATATATATATATATATATATATATATATATATATATATATATATATATATAATATATATATATATATATATACGAGGTATGATAAAAAAGTATCCGACTTTTGGTTTTATTGGTCAAACGAACACAGCTATGGGGCGGGACTTGCTGTGTGGTTGGGAGCATGACTACTGCGCATGCTCATTTTTTTCTACAGCTCCAATACAAGTCAGTCGGCGTCAGGCCATTCATGATTGAACAGGTGCAAGTGAGTGTCGTCGGATTTTATTTTCTTTAAAATGTCAGAAAAAGTCGAACAGCGTTATTGCATAAAATTTTGTTTTAATCTTGGTGATTCGCAAGTGGAAACAATTCGCAAGATTAAAAAGTGTTTTGGAAATGAAGCGATGGGCACCACACAGATAAAGGAGTGGTACAACCGCTTCAAGATGGCCGCTTGTCAGTTGAAAGTGAACCACGCTCAGGGAGGCCCTCACATCGAAAAACGATGCCATCATTGATCAAGTGAGGAAACTGGTGATGCAGAACCGCCGAATCACGATCAGAGAACTTGTAGACGAGGTGAATATTAGTTTTGGTTCCATTCAATCAATTTTTGCTGTTCGACTTTTTCTGACATTTTAAAGAAAATAAAATCCGACGACACTCACTTGCACCTGTTCAATCATGAATGGCCTGACGCCGACTGACTTGTATTGGAGCTGTAGAAAAAATGAGCATGCGCAGTAGTCATGCTCCCAACCACACAGCAAGTCCCGCCCCCCTGCATTGTGTTATGTATTTGTGCTGTTTTATTTTTAGTTATGGTCAACTTTTATTCAATGTGTCCTCCTCCAGCTTCCACCACAGTCTCCACACGGGACCTGAATGCCCTCACGTACCTGGACACCTCCGCAGCCTCCAAGGACATGGCCACAGACATGATGGACGACTTAAGGGCCTCCACAGAGTTGTGGTGGGTTGCACAGGCCTCCCCCTCCAACTTCCCCTACAAGGTAGTAGTCACAAGGGTTGAGATCTGGGGAGTTGGAGGGCCAGGTCTGAGGATCCCAGAAGTGAGGCACGTTTTTCCTTGAGCCATGCCTGCACAGTCTTGGCCTTGTGGGCGGGGGCAGAGTCCTGCTGAAAGGTGTAATTCCTCCAGGCCACAGTGTCTATCCAAGGCTTGACCACGTTACTGAGGACCTCCAAGTACACCTCCTGGTTGACCTTTTGCGTGGGCTCAAAGAAGTGTGGCGGCATGACGTGGCCCTCACTGCTGATGGCATCCAGGACCATCACTGCAGCCGGGTTCTTTGTCCTGAAGACCATGGGAACCTCAGAAGCCTCCCTACAGATCCACCTGTCATTCTGCCTGTTCCTCTTTTTGTCCAAAGTGAAAATCTTCTCATCAGAGAAGAACCTCAGGTGCCCACCAGTGTTCTTCAGAGAGCTCAGAATTTTCCTGCACCTGGCCTCCCTGGTGGCCTTCATCTTGTCTATCAGCAGGTGCCTTACCTTCATGACGTAGCTCTTATATCCTAGGTCATGTTTTATGGCCCTGAATATGGTGCTGTGATACACAGAGCGGTCCTTGGCCAGGGCAGACTGGACTTGGTTGGGAAGGCATTGATGGACTTCCTCAGGCCAGCCAAGAACCTGGGGTTCCTCTTCCTGTCACTTCTGGGGCTGTGTTTGGACCTGCTGGACATCCCCCGTGGCCTTGTACCTGTTGATGATGGTATAAACAGTGCTAGAGGGGTACTTCAGGAGGCTGATAATCTCCTGGGCCGAGCGGCCTGCGCGGTGCAGCTCAATAACGGCAGACCTCTTCTCCTGCTCCATCGTGATGGCAAACAATTGTTTTTGTTTTCGATCTTAAATTTCACAACAAGTATTCACCCAACCTCTCACAGCTATTTCACACCCATGCTAAACCAACCTTGGGAGTTTATGGTGATGGGGTTGAGCGGCCGTGAGGTTTTGTGTATTGAGCCTCTCACGTATTGATACTTCTTTTTAATGCTTGAATCATGTTGGTCAAGACGCTCCTGCCATTTTTTGATTGGAGTGTTGCGAATTCCCGCAATCCTTACTGGACACGACTCGACTCAGTGCTCTCAATCTTAAGGAGTAGGGATTGTTACAGATTTAACAGCGGACTCCGCGTCCGTTCGACTAGGAAAATGTGGGGATGATATTCTCTGAGTGATATCCCAGCGCTTAAGGAAGTCCCTGCGTCTCTGCAGCAGTGAATTGGGGCCTCCTCCTGAGAAGATTCTCAGAGGCCGGCCGAAGATGGAGATTTGATAGAGGAGGCTGTTCATAAGTGACATTGCGGTGGTGCATGTGAGAATCTGTGGAGGTTAGCGCTGTTTGATATCTGTCCACCAATGCTATGTATGTTTTCCCCCTCCTGCTTCAAAGAAGTCCGTCGCAATCTACTGAAATATTTCAATGGGTTGGGGATCTGATTCGGTGGATCTTTAGGGAACTTAGTCTACGTGAACTGGTATTCTCGCACACGTCCGTAATGTTGCGTATTCCTCGCCGATATCCAGGCCAAATACCGCCTGGCGTGCTCTTTTTTTCAAAATATTTTCAGAGCCTTGATGGCTTGAGTGCAGCCGCTGAAGAATTTGGTCCAACTGCAATTCTGAAATGACGAGCTTATCACCAAAGTGGATTAGTTTTCATCAACAGTAGAGAGAGATAATTTGGCGTAGAGCTTTGGTCGAAATGTCGCATTTCAGAATTCTATAGAAATTAAAATACATAATTCATTTAAACTAGCCATTGCCGCTCCGCGCTGTGGCTAGGCCCTCCGGCGGGTGGGTGGCTACGGCCAACGCATTTAAACATGGTAACATATCTTTGGATAATATGTTGAGGCATGGTTTGAACCTTGCATCAAACATGAAGTTTATGATGATGGAGACGTCATAGAAAGAAGTAGTTGTATAATAGAGAATGATATGATATTTTTCAACAAAAAAAAAGGAGAGGGAATTTTTTTATATTATCCTGTAAATTCTGATTTAGTTCCTCTCCTTATAACTACAAATATATACATATGTATTTTTTTTATCTTTTTTTTTTCCTCTTCTTAGCTTTAAAAAACCTCTATCGTCTCATTAAAAAAGTGGGCACAGGATACTTAGCACGTTCAGCCGGCAAATATGAAGCAAAA
>CP045891.1:3653325-3669282 GCA_013387185.1 Caligus rogercresseyi
TCAACAACTCCACAAAATTTCATCCTAATCCGTTGTGGAGTTGTTGGAAATACCAAAGTAACAAGTGATTAAATTTTGGCATCTCTGAGTGCAGATTAAGATTAAAACGAACTAAATACTAATAAATATTTCAAGTTAGCCTACTCTGCCAATATGCTGTCGCTGTGCTGTGAAATCGGGTGCCGGGAGCGTCTTCCTCTCGTAATTTCCGTCGAGAGGAACCCTCCCCCGTCCCTCTACGCCGCCCCAGTCGTGAAAAATCCGCCTCGGAAGGCTCATAAGGACCCCATAACGGCGGAGGTTTGCACTCTCTGAGTGTATATATTCTATTTTTAACATTCAATTGATCTGGAAATTTGTGATGAAAACTCTAATTATATATCGGTAAAATAAGGATGAAGTTGTTCAAGGAAAAATTAAAATAAGGTTTTGTATAAAAAAGTGTGTTTTTCGTAATTTTAAGGAGTTTCTTATTTTTTTTGTTATGTCTAACCAAAATTAATATATTTTGATACACCTGCAAGCTGTTATATTTAAAAAATATTACCATAATTTTATAAAATTCATGGGTTATTATATAGCATTTATCTCGATTTCACTGGACTTGAATCCAGTAGAAAATCAATATGTGGTACATTAATAAAACCTCATTCAACTCACAGAAAAGAAAGGCTTCCCTCTATGAATTTCACCCTCTTTGTAGCAACATTAGATTACATAAGTAATGATGATAGCACTAACAAAAAGAGCATCCCAGGTAACCACTAGATAAGGCGAAGAAAATTTTGTTTTATTCCTCTTATGGGAGCACTATTTCAAATAAGTATGTATAATATTCATTATCGTTATTTATGAAGTTTTTTTCTTCTACTAGCGAAGGGGGTTTCATGGTTCTTTGGCTGTGAAGCATTATTATTATTATGTGTGTACATGTCCCTAAGTTTAACTGGATTCATCCAAATCCACAATTTCAACCCCCTTCCCCTTTTTGTGTCTTGCTCCACTTTTATTCATATCCTTCATTTCACAACCATTTTATTATTATTTTTCTCCATTTTTTTCAAAGGGAGAGAGAAAAATATTCTGACTCACAACCATGAAACATATGTCGCAAATATGAGATTGGTAGACCCCCTGGAAAGGAAGGGAGGAGAAAAGGATAGAGAGGAACAATATACTCCTTCTTCTCGAGGAGAGTATCAAGTCATCGATCTAGTCATCGTAAATATGGTCCTTTCTCTCTACAGAATATTAATTACGATGAGGACTTATGCATAAATGGGAGGGGGTTTAATTTTATATATATATATACAAATACCTTAACCAACGTCTGTCAGCTAATATTTTGCGTTCTTTGGGACTGTGGAAGACGTCCTATGATTTTAAACGACATCTGCTTTATCGTTAGTGATCCCATTGTGAACATATTTGTTTTGCAAGGGATGGCTCAATGATAGCCATTGGCTTAATTAAGTCGGCCCTTTTGGAAAACTAAAATATTTTTATGAATATATATATATATATATATATATATATATATATAATGTTCCACTTTCTTTCCAAAAAGGAATTCCAATTTCTCAATGGGATATTATTGCTTCAAAACCTGAAAAGATTCTATTGATTTTAATTATTTGAGTTTTAGGGAAATAAACTGCAACATGATTTATTGGCTTTTGGGATTAAATAGTCCAAAAATATATTCGATTGATGGTGCTAGAATCAATTTTTCTTCCCTTCCTCTCTCCAGTAATCGTTCTGTACCCTTTACGATTGCTGTTGACAGGTGATAATTTCTACTTTGAATGAATAAACAAATTTATGGCTCACTTCTTACTAAGAAATCGAGTCTCCATCACAGCCGTCAAGCCACTTTTTTTGCGACCCCCCCAAAAAGTATTTATTAAATATACCCTGTATCCACATCTTGGCGTTTATAAATATATATAAGCAAAAAATATTATATTTCAAATAATCTTAATTATGAAGCCATGCACTTTTATAACAGACATGAAGAACTAAAAAAAATATTGTAACGTTTTTTAGTTGATTCCGAAATTATTTCGCCTGGCATATAAATCATGTCATTTAATAATGATTCCTTTAGATACAAGTTTATAATATTCGTCAATCTAACACTTTTTCCCCCTTTCCTATATACCGTGTGGTCTTTATTCAAACTTAAACTCTTCTGAGTAAAACAAAATATAACTTAAACGAGATACAAATTAATATAAAAAAGCTAATGACTGGAAGTTTGTCAACATTAAGGAGAAAATAAACAAGACGGGTAAAAACAATGATGCATCTTTTTTACTGCTTCAATTATTTCATAAGAATGCCTTCTCCATGCCCTCCTGCAACAATCTCTAATAATACAGTTGATGGCCATCAAGTCTCTTGACATTGATTTTGAGTGACATGTGTGTGTGTGTGTTGATTGGCTGGGGCATCTAAGGTTCCTTTTTGATCTATTTATGTGTGAGTAGCCTGTCTTTGACATAAATAAATACATAGATATATCATCTACAAGCTAAGTGTATATATGAATTGATATGTTTGATATTAAATGAGGCGTGCAAAATGTTTTACAGGGATCGGTAGATGCAGGATGATCGACGTATTGATATGTTGGCTTTGATTGTCTATTCTTGTGATTGGCCTTCAGGATGACAATGAATATCTATTTAATTTAAAAAACTTTGTTTGAAAAATTAATTAAATGGCTGCAAATATAATAGATAATATATTGCATAAATACGTATTATAATATAATGCTTATATATAAATTAAAAATGGTACATAAAATATAAAAAATGTGTGTATATTTATATAAAATACTAAGTTTGTTTAATTTTTGGTGATAAAATCTTTAAATAATTGTTGTATAATATGACAAAAAAAAATATATATATACATATATGAATACTTAAAAAACAAAAAGTACCCCATGTATAATATGATCATTTAGAAACTTCTTATGTTTAAAAGTGTTTTTTACTATATTTTTATAATATGCAAACTTCCAGGCAAGTTGTCGTCATGAAAGGTTCGAATTTCGTCACCTTTTTTAACACATATGATATCTGAAGAAATCGAAAGAATACTCGTGTATCTGATTTTGATATTTAATCGATCTGCAAAGGATTCCTTGTCAGGCTTGATATATATATTTCACCCATCATTATGCATGGTAATATAATAATAAAATAAATCTCATTGGCTCAATATTTAATTTATTGATAAACAAAACAATTTTTTAGTTAGTTTCAAATGTTTCAAAGCAAATTGTAACATACAAACTATATAAACATACCAAAGACTTTTTCTCTGCAAGAAACTTAAATTGTTTTATCATTTATCAAACGACAGACTAAGTTCACCCATTATTATGCATAGTAATATAATAATCAAATAAATCTGATTGGCTCACTATTTAATTTATTGATAAACAAAACAATTTTAGAGTCATATTCAACTGTTTCAAAGCAAATTGTAACATATTAACTATATAAACATACCAAAGACTTTTTCTCTGCTAGAAACTTAAATTGTTTATCATTTATCAAACGACAGACTAAAGTCACAATAAAAAGCCCTCTTAAAAGTCTTTTTTTAACCCCCCTCTCTTTTCAGATAAATGGTTTAGAATGGCTTACTTATGCCTCCAGGAGCTTCCATTAAATGATGCTTGCTTTCAATGATATATATATATATATGAAAATATAAAGACATTTTATGCCCATTTACTTTCCTTTAAAAAAATAAATTTCATTTCTTGTACTACTATGGCTCTCACTATATTCCCTTCATCTAAAGAAAATATCGTACACAACAACAAAAAAGCTTTAAGGAATGCTTTGTTGACTTTAAGAGTATACATACTCATTGCTGTTAAGCATCAAATTTTATGAAGATTGCTGTCATACCTTGTCATAACATTTTGCCGCATAAGTCTCATCGCTCAAAAGTGTATTGATGCTTCATAAAGATATATACTGGAGTAAGTAAGTTGTCTGTCGTTCAAAAAGGAGTTTTCATTGCAAAAATATGATTACAGATTGTCAATACTAGAAAATTAAGCGCTTAAAGCAAAAATAATAAAGCGAAATTTGTACATGTCTGTACCCTGACTCGTACCATGTCACATGAAAGAATGTTAATATTTCATAAAAAACACAATTGGATTGGTACTCATTTAATGATTTTCTTATTTATATATTGATGTATTAACTACTATTTAAATAAGATTTTACAAATGATAACTTTATTATATATATAAGATAATTCGTGAATCCTAGTTTATCACACAAAAATATATTATCCCACATAATCGATTCTTTAAAACCATCGCGTAAACGAATTTAGAATTATATGCAAAAGTTCTTATTTTTTATGACATAAGAGTTGCAAAGAAATTGTATCTTTTATTTTTTTATGATACAAAAAGCAAAAGATAGCATTAATTTTTTTTTGTCATATGCCATTATCCTCAAGCAATGGAAAAGTAAGTTTATTTCAAGGTTGTGGATCGAACAGAAAAACGAACGCCGTCCGCGAACACACGTTCAAAATCGAACACCTGAACGGATAATAAATGAACAGACGAACGCTATTTTTTTGTTGGCGTTCGTCCGTTCCATTTATATTATGTATATCAATTTAGATACTTTTTGTATGAAAAGTGTGGACTTTTTTTATAAAACAAGTTCAACTAGAGGACTCAGAGAGTGCAAACCTCCAAATGAATCACTTGGTCTTTTTGTAATTTCCAACCCTCTACGCACTGTCCCTTTATTTACACTCTAGAGGTACATGGAAAGAAAAAGAAACTGACGTCATCAAAGAGGAGAGCACAGCACAGCGACATCTATTGGCAGAGTAGGCTAACTTGAAATATTTATTAGTATTTAGCTCATTTTGCATGTTAAAGAAGCACTCAGAGATGCCAAAATTTAATCACTTGTTTCTTTTGACATTTCCAACAACTCCACAAAGTTTCATCCGAATCCGTTGCGCACTTTTTGAGTTATCCTGCTGACAAACAAATCAACCAACCAACCAACAAACCAACACCAGTGAAAACAATACCTCCTTCAGCGGAGGTAATAATAATACCCATACCATCATTAATATTTAGTTTCCATATTTTGTAACTAAGCTGGTCTAAAAGTAATTACTTTTGCTTATTTGTATCAGTCATTAGTTACTCAAATTTTATCCAGTATCAATATGAATTAAGTTTATATATCCATTTTATCTTTTAGGATTGAGCTACGGTGTATCGGGGTTGATCTACGAGCTAAACAACAACTATTTTTAATTAAATAGTGAAAAAAGTAAAAAAATATCTTTCTATTTCCTTGAAATCAAGTAAACCCAGAAGATACAAAAAATACGACGACCAAATAAATATTGCAGACGGGGTTTCCTCAAGGGTTTCTTAATACAAACGTCGTCTCTCTATGGAATCAAATATAACTAAAAAGGAAATATTTTTATATTCCACATAAAATCTTTAAAAATATTTTCTAAATGAGTCTATGCTTTGTAATTCATGTTGATTGAGCAAATATATTTATTTTATGGTATGCCGTCATCTTTTTCTTTTCCTTATCGGTCAAAAATAAATAATTTTAAATTATGCGATATCGGAACCATTGAAGACATTTATTTAAAATATTGCAAATAATTTTTCTGATTTGCTGTCACAGGTATGTGTGATCTCTCTCTCTCTCTCTCTATCTATATATATATATATATATATATATATATATATATATACCACTGATGTAAATTACAAGCTAATAATTCATTGCTGATCTTTCACAACCAAAATTCATGTACATGTAATAAACTAAATGCTCCAAGAATGTTGTAGTCTAAAAATTATCAAAAAGTATACTGAATTTATATTCGTAATTACGATTTTAATTAAATATTATAAGAAAACTGATTTAGAATAAAAAATTACAAGTAAATATGAATATTAATCATTTGTATTACATCAACTAATTTAATGTTTGATAATAAGAGTAAGAAAGGTTAATGATGAGTAAAACTATACAACGATATATCTATGATTTCATCTTTATGTGTCACCAAAGTAAAAATCAAACTTTCAGCTAAGCTATTCAAAATGTAAATTGTTATCGAACATAAGCAAAAATAATTGTTTATAAAATGCACACTCAATAAAACAAAGTATTTAAAGAAGCCAAGAATATATGCGTTAAGAATTTATTTTCCTAAAGTTGAATAGAAACATATTGCAAGAGAAAAACAGTAAATTAAAAAAAATATTAGACGTTCCTCAATACAGCAGAAACTGTTTAAATATTTCAGTTGCTGATTTTTTAAACCGTATTATTACATAATATATTAACTTTTTGTGTTGTTGGATGTTAATTTTACTGACTAATTTATGTAACAGTCAAATCTGTGTTAGATGTCATCGGTCTATAGGGGTTCCTCTTCCATAATAATACTATAACCTTCTGTGTATAACGTCTACCCATCTCTAACAGTCACCTTTTTGACCACTATGGACAAGTTTATGATCAATGATAAATACGTTTTTCAAACAAATTATCTTTATCAAATGTATTGTCAAAAATATTTATAACTAATATTTTACTCGAAAATTCATTTCCCTTCTATGAAGCATTTTTTTTTACACAATCGTGTCTCTACCCTTAACTTTACTCTTCCCAGACTTTCTTTCAACGCCATCTTTCATCACTTCCTTTAGGAGTTATTTTGCTTTGTGATGCTCCATACTTAGCATCCTATTAATTACTCACTTTTCCTAATTTTAAAATAATATTAATTAAGGAAGAAATGGAGGGAAAAAATAAAATAATCCTAACAGACGTCTAGAAATAATAGAATAAGTATAATGTTTGTCTGAGGAGTCAAATGCCAAAAAAAAAGACCCAGAATAATAGCTCCTTATTTTGTTGAAAGAAAGTTAAGGATAGTCAGTCGTGAGTTAGTTTTATTATTCGTTTCTGCCCTCCCCCTGTCCCGGAATGCCAACCACAAACATATAACAAACACAATAATACATTAAATCTATTACTTATAAAAGTCCCCCTCTTTTCCTACGGTGCTTTTGATATAAATACACAAAAATATATACGTGTGGCATGTTAGCTGGAATTTCTTATTATTTATATCTTAGACAAATTGATGTTAGTGTCTTAAGAAATTAATGAAAATGTGTGAAATATTATATTAATGTTTCTTCTTATTTTGTATTTTTTAACTTGTTCATTTTCATATAAATCTTAAATAAGATAAATGCATACAAAAAACTCAAAGCAAATACGTAAGGAAAACATAATTAATATTGTACATTAAAAGCTTCACACTGAGATATAATACATTGATATTTGTTTAAATAAAAGCAAATATAAAAATATAACCATTTATAAAAATACATTCATCCTTCAACTGTTAAGTATTTTAAAAATGAAAACATATAATTGCATAATGTATTTTGAGAGAATCTTTTTATAAACTTCCCGTTAGTAAATTTATAATCCATCCATGGAATGTAAGCTCAAATAATTGTATATCGGTTACTATGATACGTAGTTGACATTGAATCATTACATCTATTTCTCCCTGCAAACTACTTAAAGATTCAATCGAATTCACAAACTAGTAAGATCAAATTAAAGGTTTTCATTATTTTGATTCTTTCGAAACTCCATTGCTATTATTTCAAAACGAGATAAAAAATAATACTTTACTAAATGATTGTATTTGTAGAAGCAACAAAGGGGAAAATATTGCCGTTGAACCAAAAAAATAATTGTAGTTATTAAAATAAGCATCATGTTCTTTGCTTATTCAAACTGTCGTCTTATAATGAAAATATATTCTGCGAATAGTCAGTAAATTCATTATAATGATTCCTTTTATTATAGGTACCTATAATAGTATATTTTTATTATTTTATTCATTGTCGTATGTAATTGTTTCCGAGTTGAGGACACACGTCCACAAAAACATATATAGTGTTATTCAATAACAGTTTGACAAGGGAGTGAAAAAGGAACTCGTTGATTCTCATAGAAGTAAATACTTTTTGCCGTTTGTTTATTGAATCGATATCAAAAGTATTACGTATGTATTATTATTACTTTTGGTATTTTCATTGACTGATGAAACTTGGATATGAGTAATCAATCAATCAATCAGGAAATCATGGTGGGCTTCTCTCAATATAGAATGTAATAATGGACTTATGGAAGTCCTAAGGAGTGTCCCTTCATGCAAGGAGTTTGATCAATTAAGGAATTGGCTGGGAGGAGGGGGATAAAACTATAATTATTATTGAGATTTATCATGGAGTTGATATCAATCATTGGAAGGCTATCTGGCTTGCTTTTTTATAATTGTAATATTGGTGATTGGGTAATACTTAATATGCCTCAGCAATAAGTTTTTGATAACATTAACCTTTTTGAAATAAGCTTTTGTTTGCGTGTTATTGAATCTAATATGTTTTTTGTCTATTTGGTAGGACATAATTGCATCCATGTGGATATAAATTAGCATTATAGCAGTAAAATGAGTCCATCGAACCTAGGATCTTATCAATTAGATTGACCAAACTTGACCATCCCCACTCGGGAGTATTCGAACCTGCGTCCCCAACATTGAGAGTTGAACACGCCTTAAGCACTGAGATATCACACTCCCTTTAATATGTGTGGTTGTTTTAATTTTGAATCATAAGAGCTTGTCTTTTTGTTTATAATTGTAATTTGTATAGTTCTTTAACTTTTTGCCTGAAACCTTTGTTTAAAAAGTATAATTACAAACGAATTTTTCTATATTTTTTTACTATGTGTAATCTCACTTTTTATGAGAAAAAAAGCTCGGAGATTCTAACATGTATTAATCACGTCTGATAGTAAATATTACAGATAGACATAGCGTATGTTCAATGGAAACCTTACTCAACTCTCAACATTGAGGACCCAGGTTCTACTCCTTCTGAGAGGGGAAGGTTAACATTGATTGATCTCATCGAAAAGATACTAGGTTGGATGAATTGATTTTAATGCTAATATGCTTATTCATATCCACACACAGATACAGCAGTTCCATTAAACCAAATAGTAACAAAATTTCTTATACAGTAACTCTAAATGAGTAAAGTCCATTATAATAATTGAATGGAAATAAAGAAATTTCATTTATTGTATTGTACATACATTAAGTATTGAAAACCTTTTAAATATGGAAAATTTATATCAAAAGAGGGATTATATTTTCCAAGTAAAAAGCATCTGCCGTTCTATTATATAATCGTATTATATTTCATTTCTGTACAAAAACTAAACTACATAACTTAAGCTAAAATGCTTATTTATATAGTTTTACTATGTATTATCATCTATTTTTATATATAATCTTATGTATATATATTTCTGAACTGTGAATAAAAAACTAAATATACATATAAGAAATATTTTCAAACGGAAGTCTTCACTTAAGAAGGTAAATTTTAATTTAATATATCACTGACATTTTTCAATCACAAACCTCCAATATTAAAAAGTAATATATTTTGGTTTTTATTTGTTAGTTTTAAAAAGGGACTAGTATAAAGTAATGTTTAAATGAAATACTTGATATATCTTAATTCACAGTTGATATCGGAGAAAACAAAGTTAAGTAGTAAATTCCATTAAGTTGTAAGTCCATATGTGTAAGTTCGAATCACCTTCTCTATTATTTGATTAAACATGCTGCCCAAAGGAACTTAAAAGGATGCTTATAATATTATCAAGGTCATTTTATGCGTGATTGTGCCATGCCGTTAAAACACCATATAAATACACCATGTAAATTATGTTAACAAATGAATGTTCAGTTTTGAAGATGGTCCAAAATAAGGTAGATGTAAAGATAATGGAATCCAAACTCACAAAAAGTAAGCCAGAAGATTTAGATAAGATATATACAACAGCTAACTGAATTTATTGTAAAATAAAAAGGCTACTCAAGATTTTGAATGGTTTAATAGGAAGAAAGGGCATGAATGTAAAATATTTATTGAGGAGGCAATAATAGAGGTACAAATGAGTTCAACTCGAAACTTTACATGTTAAAGGCGCAGTTTCGAGTTCTCTCAAGAGGGGAAGGTTTCATATATACTTTTCTTTAACATTCTTGTTTTTTTTCCTATATGGTTCGATAGAATTGCATCCGACAGGATATAAATAAGAAGCATTATATCATTAAAATTAGTCTATCAAACCTAGGATCTTATCAATGAGGTAGCCCAAAAATGACCTTCCCTCTCGGGATTCGAACCTGCGCCCCCAACATTGAGAGTTGAACACGCCATAACACACACGGCTATCGCGTTCCCTTTTCTTGTTTGTTTAGCTCCAAGATCATCCCCACCTTACCGGAAATCAATTCGGTATCGGCCGTTAGTAAAACCTTCTAGGAGTTAAACCGTATATACTTAGTATATTTTTGCATTCTTATTCATATCCTCACAGATGCTTTTCAATTTGATTCATGTATTTTCTGTAGGACAAATAAAAATAAATACCTGTGTATACCTATATTAGCAGTTGAAACTCATATTTGACATGTCCACTATTAATTAACTTTAAAAAGTAAAATGCTTATTACATCAACATATTAGTATGACTTAAAAAAACATTATTTCTTGAACAAATTAACTCCACTAGTCATCTTCTATTTTCATGTACCTATATCTAAAACTAATCAGACTATTAAAAATTTTATGACGATATTGTAGTCGAAGGGGACTTCGCAAAAATTCATAGATGCATATCAGATCTATAAATGCTTACAAAATAATAATCTTTACATTATATGAACCAATGTTGTATTCAGCATTCATTTTGCATCCTCAATATTATTAATTTTAAAACGATACATACCCTAATTATTTTGTACCCAAGCTGTATTTTTCTTTTTGAAAATTGTTTTAGTCTTCATCAAAGACATTGCTTTTTCTTCTTTAATGAAATACCTTAGAAATGCATTTAAGTAATTAAAGTTATGACATTTATTATAAGTTTTTAATACTTATTTTGTAATTACATATGCCTGCAAGTACTTAAATGATTAAACATATTTTATAATTCTGCCTAAGGGGGATTACCTACATGCTTAAATAAGCTTGTGTAAAAAAATATACTTACATGAAATGGTTTAATGTATATAATAATACTATTATTGCATACTTGATGAAAATTTATCATTATTGTTATTTAGATAAGTATTTATCTATAATAAATACAAATATGGTAAATATAAATATTTATACATAAAAACAGCCTTTCATCCCATTAAGCAAATTAAATATGGTATGTAATAAACATATGAATTTATTCATCTTCATTGTTCTTTTCTCATCCATGTGGCTTTAAAAATGATTTTATGTTAAAGTGCTTTACATCAGAATTTCTGATCTCGAAAACTTTAATTGGAGTTTGGTTAATGATGAAGCATCGTGTTCAGGATTCATCCACAAGATTCCCATGTATTTTAATAAGTTATTGAGTTTTGACAATTTAAAATAGATATTAAATAAAATGAATAGTTTCCGAAAATTTCCTTGTAAAATTCAGATTTTTTGTCATTATAATTTAACGCATGATTAGGTATGGAGTCCAAAGATTTTCTATATGCAGCACATATGTACTGTGTTGCAGTCTTATGACTACCTTTGCTAATACCTTCATAGTCTGAAAACCATAACTAATATAGTGTATAAAAGTGCTTTATTCAATTCTTTGTGTCCGTAAAGACGGTTTCTAATCCATTAAGACATTATATAAAATCCAAATATATAATGTGTTATGCAATAAATCATAATGTCTGTGTATTGTCTCTAACTAATGGTTTTTCATTAAGTCTAATTAAACAAGTAATTATTAAAAAAATATAGTATAGAACCTTCAAAAGATATGATAAAGAGGTTCTTTTATAAACCTAGATGGTGTTACTTAAATTGTCATTACAATTCATGCATAAATGATAACTAAAGAAATTGCACTTCAAAGAGAAATATTGTACAATTAAAATTTATAAAGTTTGCACCACTATGTTATAGAAAAAAACTATCGTTTTATAAAATTTATTAAATAGATATTTCATAAGTTTATATTTTGAAAGACCTATTAAATGTTTAAAATTTTATTCACAACATCTTTTGCAATGATAAACATAGATATAATTATTCTAATAATGCATAAACAAACTTACTTAACTATTAAGTGTGTAATGAAAAAATGAATTTTTGTCAAACAACAAATTTAAAACCTTTCTATAAAAATATATATCTTTATGTGACCTTACCCTATAAAAAGAAAAAAAACATAATTGTTTCTGTCAAAATAATTTTGTATAGATTCGAAATATCCAACCACAATCAAATTAAATGAAAGGGGAATAAAATAACTGGACATTGCAATGAAGAAAAAATAATTCAGAAGTCAATAGAGTCAAGGATAAAATCGTCTTGACAGTCGGTGTCATATCAAGGGGTTACATTTTATTAATATAAATAATGCCAAATACATTGTTCTTTCTTTTAAATATCAACTAACCACCGACATGTCCTTCACAAAATGTGCAAGAGACACGTTATGTGTAGAGCAATATCAAGTAAAAAAAATCATATCTACTAACATAATTTCCTTTTTTTATTTTTGTATATAAACAAATGATCAAACATGAGGATTTCTTATAAAAAGAAGAACTTTAAAGTAACTAATATTTTTCTCATAAAATATTGAACGTTTTGGAATATTTTCAGCTTTTTCACCATCAAAATGACAATTAATAATCATAATAACATTTCTGCAAAACACTTTAATGCTATTGGTATTATGTTTGATATAAATATTCACTAATATCAAATATAAGTATAAAATACTGTTGCAATAACAAATATTCCATCGGTTTTATTAACAAACATAATTATCCTAACTTGAAATCGTGTAAAATAGAAATATCAACTTTACATCTAATTTCAGGTCAGAATTATATATATATATATATTTAAAGTAAGTACAAAGACCAAAAATACCCTATTTTCCTCAAGTATTCATTCTCTTTCGGGGCACTTGAAGATCTCATTAGGGTCCCATAAGATCTATGGAACCCTTCCTTGTGCTTGGTAATTGTTAAATTGAAACATGGAAAACTAATCAACCCTTTTTGTGTCCTTTTCCAGACTTCAAATTGCTTGGAATTGCTTCATTAAGTATTTTATGTCTAGGTTAGGGGCTCCATTAGTTAAACATTTTGCTCTCATTATCTCTCAGACATTTAAGTGAATGTTAACGCTTGAATGTTTTAAGCTCATTGTAGTCTTTAATCAAAATATTGATTTTTCTCGAACTTGTATTGACTTTTTTTTTTGTTGTTGTTAAAATCAATATTTTTGTTTAAAAATATGAAACTGAATGTAATAAAAATTGAGAGTTTGAGTTGCTTTTTTCAAATACTATACAATCATTTAATTCATCCGAAGAAATGTTTAGTTAATACTGTATTAAAATTTTTGTCATCATTGAAAAAAATAGATACTATATAAATAAATAAAATTAATTAATTGCTCTGGTTTTATGTATTTATTTTATTTACATAATAAACGAACATGAAAGTTAAAAAAAAAATAATAATTTAATAAAAAGAAAAAGTTAACAAATATAATTAGGATTTCTTTATTTAAAATTCTTTGTGAATTGTTTTGAGTAGGATGGATATAAGCGTACGTTGTCACAAAAATATCAATTCATATTAGGTAACATTATACAGGACTGAATAGCGTACCACGGTCTATAACCAATTGACTCTGATGTCATAGGTAATTGCTAATGGCAATTATAATTTGTTAGTTATAGATTGGTAATTAAAAAAATGAATAAAACAAAAAATGTGCATTCTGCTATGTGTAAATAAATTCTGCAATTTAAATTATAACTATCTTAATCAATGACTTAAAAACTCATATAAGCAAGCCTAACCGTGACGAAACTGTTTTGCTCCATGATGGCTCTGACTTTATTCTATTTAAACAACAACAGAGAGGATTATAAGGATTATCATATGCTGTTGCCAACGTATAAATATATTATTGTATGTAATAGTGATTAATTCTCACAGAGTGATATAGATATATATATATATATAATTTTTAAAGCCTTTATTTGTTAATAATTAGAAAAAGCATGTCAATTATTGGTATGAGAATAACTGTTATGATAAAATTAAGAGACTTGGGGTCAAATCATAGACATACAAAAAACTATGATGTCTGTCTTCCCTAAGTTCTTGATGATATTTCACTGGATTATTGTTACATGGGGGCGTGGTTTACTAGCACCCCTGTGGTTATGAAATATCCCTAATCACCTACATCATGAACGTGTCTCAGAAATCCCGAGGAAGACACCATACACAACGCCTTCTCCTCTCGATTGAAATTTGTATGAAGATCACACGTACAAAGAATACTAATTTTATATATTGTCTACAGAAATAGTGCAGTTTAAAATAATTTAAGATCAAAATAAGACTAAGTTTTAATTAATCGTCTTATTTTTTTTCTTCACAAAAAAGGTATTATAAATTATAATATAGCTCTTATACAATTTATAGTAATATATATAATATAATAAGTACAATATATGTATATACATATAGGAATATAATATGCATTAATCGAATGAATCGATTCTTTTTTATGATATTAATACTTGTGAAATTAATTGGTTACGTAAAGATTGTTGAAAAATACATACACCAAGCCACCAATATTAGGTTTCTAATTTTTTAGTAAATACATCACGCGGTGTATAATTTGGTAAATATTTTTCATCTTTTAAATCCTAACATTTTCTCATTAATACTAGCAGCCATTTATGAAGAATAACTTCTAAATATATTAAATACTCCATTTATCATAGATTTGTCGGAAAATGGATATCTCCATATTTTTATTATTGAGTTTATTAAATTTTGAGATTGTATAAAAAGAAAAATGTAAATAACACATATTAGTAACTATTTTAAATAATAGAACATGATTTTTTTGTGAAATAAGAGTTTTAAACTTATTTAGTATTGAAAAGCCATTTATTGATGATAAATAAACATTATCTACTTTCCAAAGCTGTCAAGTCCAACCTCCCATAAATTGCTTATAGCAATGTATATGTACATCGCCATTGTACAACCATTTATAATATTAAAAACTTTGTAAGTATACTCTAATATGATATGACAATAGTAACTGTCGAAAGGCTCTTACTTTCGGAATGTGAACAAACATTATTTATCTTTGTTTGTTTCCTAATATAACAAAGTTTAGTCAAATATAAATATATATCAATGATGTCATTGCCATATCTCCAAAAAGCAATATTGATAAAGTGTATGTTATAATGTCAGCTACAAGGAGTCTGAAGACTTTCGAGAAATCATATATATTCGATTTAGCTAATTAATAAAATTATACATTTTGTGTAATAACTGGAAAATGAATATCAAAAGACTTGAATAATATTCATGTTCATGACAATAAGATACTTTTTCATATATTATGATATTATAGAAGGTTTCTGATGTTTAATAAAACTTTTAGTTCTCAAATTGGCCATCTTTAATATTTATTTTCTATCAACTCCTTAAGGCAGATTATACTTATCCTGATTTTTGCTAAAACACTGTCTTTCATTTTTGTTTGAATACTTTTATTTGAAAGACGGCAAGAGGAAGTTTTACTGTGATGTTATATTAATAAAGCTGGATATAACTTTTTATCATTTTTCTAAAATAACTTGTAGTTTAACTGCACATTTCTTTTAATTAACTTTTAGAACGTAGATTTACGCCTAAGCTTTTAATCTCTAAATGTGTGAAATAATTAACAAACACATCAAT
>CP045891.1:3669382-3679845 GCA_013387185.1 Caligus rogercresseyi
CATAGGATTTAATAAGGGGTGGGTGGGCAGTATAAGAATATGAAGTGAAGGAAATATGTAGCTTTCTAAAAAGGACATCTTTATTATTTTAAGAATAATCCAAGGCCCCTTATGGATTTTAAGGGAAAGAGGACGAATTAAATGGGGAAGAATATTATATACTATAACTTTGCAATTCTAGCATATTCCACTCACCAAAGAGGAATATTTATGAAAAATGGTCAGAAGTTAAGTAATGAAACACAGAAAAATGGGGAAAGAAGATTTCACTTACTCAATCATTTTTCATTACTTATTTAAGGGGCGGAGATTTGATTTCCAGAGATGAAGATCAGTTGATCAAACCTATTGAAAAGATCCTAGGTTCGATATATTTAATTTAAATCTAATTTTGCTTTTTCATATCCGCGCAGTTGGAACCCAATAGAACATATATAGATAAAAAGTGTAATAGGACCTACAATTCACATTAATGTCCCGTTCACTGGATTCTACGTTTTATAATTATACTTATAAATTATAATTCCATTAATAGTTTTAATTTATTATTATAGTTTGGTGACGCCCTTCAAAATCATTCAGATTCCAAGCAATTTTTAAAAAATTGTATGCATTTATTATAGGTTTATCTTCAAAACTTATTGATTAATCTTAACTTTGTCAAACTTAATGGTGCAACAGAATCGATTTCATATATATATATATATATATATTTATATAGTAAGGAATTGTTTTGTAACTTTTTAATCATTTATTCGTACTTTTAAAATAAATTTATTCAAATGACACAAACTCGGGATTCCATATTTTGGGACGTCTTTAAGCCTTCATTTAAACCTAGGGGTCTCTAAAAGCAAAAATATTCCATATAGTTGCTTGCATTCTTTTGCGATATTTGCTTACGTTTATCGTAATCACAGATTATGTTATTTTTACACATTATGTATTTTACTGATAGAAAAATTCCTAAAAAAGAAAAAAAATGTTATTCCTCTACTTTTTTTCTTTATCATTCACTTTATTGTTAGTGCATTCGTCATTCTATTAATTAAAATTGGGTGACTAGGCAAAATTATTTTTATTGCTTTTGTCATTTGTTGATACAGCAGTAGATAGAGTTTATCACAAAATAAACGACTTAAATTAACCATACTCCAGTACATTAAGAGGATTGATGGATCAAATTTGTAAGCTTTTTCAACGTCATCCTTCCTCATTTAGTCTTTACATAGATAGTGAGAACAATTTTTGTCATCAAAATGAAGAGTATTTCATTCATTGTTGTGTGTGTGTTACTTCTGTTATCTTAAAGGAGTACTTAGTTCTCTAAAAATAATGAAAAGGACCACTTCAATCCCTAACTTTGATATAAAGATAATGTTAAAAAAAAACTATTATTGTGTCAATTTTGATTGTATTGTTCAGAATTTCATACGATTCTTTTATGGAAAGGTCTTTATTTTTATTATATAATACAATAATAATATAAAAATTGAAATTGAAGAGGGAGATTTGTGTTGTTAAAAACATAAATAAACATTATAATAAATATTTGGGTTGGTTTAAGTTACCCAAATCTAAAAGAGTAGTTGATTAAAAATATATTTTTACAAAAGACTTACAAAAGCCAAAGGAATTAATAAAAATAATTATTTTATGTATGGTGCAGGTGTATTAAATATATATATATTAGTATAATATATTATAAATTAAATTAAATTTAATAAATTAAATTGCCTAAACAGATAAATATACACATTAAAATAGACACAAGACCACTTACTTTAAGATTGTGAAGTGTTTTTATAAAGTAACTAATAAAATAAACATTATTATAAAAAAGTATCTCTTAATTATACACATGCAACAAAATTATTGTTGATGATGTTTTGTACTAGACACAAACACAAATGACAGAGCCGACATAATTAGATATTTGTGTTTCTAAATTAGAACATTATGCTCTACAATGACGTAGAACATGCCTTTTGTCAACTGTCCATCAGCTTGAAGGTTTGTAAAAGCATCTATTTTGTTTGCCTTTCAAAAAACAATAAATTCTGCTCTCCTAAAGTAAGCGATTGAGTTTCTTTTGTCAAAATGTAAAGCCTACATTGCGAGTTGTTTGTCAAAAGGGAAAGCTTAAAACCAAAAATCCTTCGTTCCATGATGTTTTCTGCTGCCGCCCGACATAGCGACTTTAACCTTAAGATTCCATCCAACACCGATGATTCAAGGATCAGTACCGGGGAACGTTATCAAGTTTTACCTTCAAACTCAAAGAGATATCTTAAAATTTTGAAAAAATTAATGCCACATTTAAATTAAACAGCTCATGTGATATTTCTATTGTAACGCCTTTTACTTAGATATTTTATTATAAATTAAAATGTTCCATTTTACTTATATAATTTTTTTATATAGTCATCTAAATAATTAAGAAGATTTGGAAAATAGAAATATAATAAAAATTAAAAAGTTTTTCTTTATATTGGACCTTCAAAGTATACCAATTGATTGTTTTCGTTTATATTATACTTTTTGTCGTTATTAGAACTTTTGCTTGTGTAATGAAAAAAAAAACACTCCGAAGAAAATCAGAATACATTTGGGAAAATATTTTTAGTTGTATCACGCTCCAGTTCTGACACAATACTTATATGTACTAATCAAGTTAAAGACAATACTTTATGTACTTAATCACTCTGTATTTTTGTTAGTAAGGATGTGCTATTTTAAATGTTTCTGATAAGAGGTTAATTTGCTTGGATTGGAGCTGTGGACCTTTTTCTTGAGCTTCGGATCTTATTGATTACAATTCCTTTTTATTTGATAAAACAGTTGGGCACTTTTAAGTATCCTAGAAGGGGGTTTCCACTTTTACTGAGTGTCGATTTTGAAATGCTGTTTTTAAGTAGCTATAGTTCGCTTTCTTAGCTATGTCACGTAGGATCAGGTAATTTATATCGAAATGCCCCAGGCCCTTATGTTTGGTTATATATTTAAATATAAAACCAACATAAAACATATAAAAGTAAAAAACATAACTTCTTTTTAAGTTATTGTATCATTCATATTGAAAAAAATGTCAGCCAATTTTCATTTATATCAACTGATGTTCTCTCATTTCAGACAACTTTTATTTATTTCATCTACATAATACATCTTCAAATTCCCTTTGGTGTTCATTCTTGTTAAGAAAAAAAGTAATTTGGAATAGAATAGAAATAGCTAAAAAGATAAACTATTGAATCCCTGGGGATATCAGATGAGTTATAAATTGTTCAACAAATATATGTATTGTTATTCCCGAAATTAGGTTTCTTGATAATGAACCTCCAAAAAAATATGTATATAAAATAATTTTTTAGGATATTTCATTTAGGTCAACAAAATAATATTTTACTCATTGTCAAATACAAGGTGTCATCATAGATAAATTGTAAAGTGTTTTATTGTAACTGATAGGATAGTAGGAAAGACGGCATGCATCGCCCTTTAATTTATGTTGTTATTAACAGCAAAAGAATCGCCAATTACTCTGTTCAAATATTTATCCAAAATGAGTATAAAAATACCATGCTACAATTACGATGAATGCAGCATATTGAATTAAGACAAGTCAAACTTGTTTACACTAGCTTGATAACAGATATTTATATATTCAAATGAAAAGAAAATTGCTACTTGCCCTAAATCCAAATTCATTGTAAATGTTTTCCATAAATCTATCTCGATGTAAGTTGTACTATGCATTCATCACTCTTAGACGTGTTTTCTAATATAGTAGGCATCTACACAAAAAAATATTTTTTCTCTTTCAGCACCTGGTCTTAATATTTTTTTTTTAATTTCCAAGATTGATGAGAGCATGAATGAACAAAATTTTAATTTGTTTGCCTATGATTCAATTGAAAATATTTTATTTTATCAGAACCTGATAGTTAAATCAGCAAATTATTTGCAGGCTTAAATGTAAAGCATAAATAATTAATATATAAAATTATCAGAGTGCAATAGCTCAGTGTATTAAAGCTTGTTTAACTCTCAATGTTGGGGGCTCAGGTTCGAATCCTGAGAGGGGAAAGTCACTATAATGCTTATTTATATCCAGTCGAATGCAATTCTGTCTTTCCAAAAAGGCTAAAAACTATGAAAAATAAAGATATTATTAATATTATTGATTATTATTTATCAAGATATAATTTTATTCACATGATATTACATCTTATAATATTCTAAAAACACATTAAAACGTCGTGTTATTAACTATATAATCAATCAGAGGAGTAAAAATTTAGGTAAAGGAACTCGAGTATATCTCATTTATATATAAATTATTGAGTTTTAGTGCTAATAAAACTAATGCTTCTTGGTTTTGGTTTATTTTAGATATTCTAAAATTTCTACCACATATATGCACTCTAATAAAAAATGTTTTGATGTCTCCAACGAATCTCATCAAGAAAACACAAAAGGTTTGTTTAGACTAATTTGAACGCTATAATGCTTAGTTATATCCAGTCAAATGCAATTCTGTCGAACCAAAAAGCACAAAAAACTTTAGAAAATAAAGATATTATTCATCCATTTAGTTTAACTAGATACTTCTTTCTTTTCTGTTTTGAGTGTGGTCTTGTATATTGCTCATATAATTATTAAAGAGCCCTATCCAAGTAATTTTTTATTGATATAATCAGGTTTGAACTTATATTATTTTTTTTTTTTTTGCCTATAGGTTCAATAGAATTGCATCCGATAGGATATAAATAAGCATTATAGCAGTATAATTAGTCTATCGAGCCTAGGATCTTATCAATGAGGTAGACCAAAATGACCATCCCCTCTCGTGATTCGAACTAGCGCCCCCAACATTGAGAGTTGAACAAGCCTTACATGCCCGGCTATCGAGCTCCCTTTTAATTTTATAACTTTTACGACATAATAAAATGGCTGGAGTATTAAATGTGATAGAATTTTAGTTTAACGGCATTCAATTATAATTCATTTTATATCAAACATGGCTTTATTCACAAATTACATTCACAAAGTGATAAGTTGTGTCCATATTTTAAAAAGGGTTTTTCTAAAAAGAAACACGAAATAGTTGAAATGTAGGATGGCTAATAAAAATAAAATTAATTGTGGTAGTTTTTATATTCATATATCAAAGTTATTTAATATACAGTTTATATCGTTAAGGAATGATAAATCTAATTTTATCATCGTAGGTTCATATAAAACGAATGATGTTTTTTATACTTAAATTCTTGGTAATTGTCAAAATAAGTAATGAATTAAAAATAGTATTATTTTAATATAATTTACATTTTTAATTTTTTTCGACGGTTCGTTGTAATGAACAAAACAAAAAATAAAGTATGAAGACCCATTGTTTAATTGAATAAGACTCATGTGATTGACTGAGTGAAAACTCAATAGGATCGTTAAGAACATAGAGATAAATAAATAACTGAGCGAAAGAGTAAATGCAATTAAAGGTCTCAGCTTAATCATGAATAATTATTTACATAGACCAGCACATACACTCGCAAGGTACGCAACCTTACGTGACGGCGTAATATTCACTGTCCGATATAATTTAATGAACTAAATTTGTGAAAAAAAACGATTTTCTATATAAAATATAAATACGTGATGAT
This sequence comes from Caligus rogercresseyi, assembly GCA_013387185.1. Lineage (NCBI taxonomy): Eukaryota > Metazoa > Arthropoda > Copepoda > Siphonostomatoida > Caligidae > Caligus > Caligus rogercresseyi. The sequence goes on from CP045891.1 coordinate 3,675,046, forward strand.
CAAACAGAAGTTGATTTGATGCAACAAAATATCTTCAACATTGACTGTAATTTTTTCTTAATAAAAATGATAATCATCCTTTTTTTTTCTTCCTTTCAACAATTTGTCCTTGAAGAGCTCTTCAATTAAAGTATTTCTAAGTATGCTTTGAGTACTTTATTAGCCCATGCATAAAAAATGCAGATATATTACTGTCTTGTAAAGGATTATAAGAATGATACTTTTAGTCCTAACTTGAAGTGGCTTTTGAAGAATGGCTTTAATTAAGAGTCATAATTAATACATATTTAATTTATTTCATTCAATTAATACTTATTTCATGGGAAATCATTACATGCTTAGATTTTTGAATGCTTCTTTGCTAACTATATTAATAAGTAAAATAACAAAAAAGTAAGGTTAGGACATGCTTAATTAGTTCAATATCACAGCTTGGTAGTTGAGCACAAAAAAATCATTTGAAGACAATAAACTGCTGTATACAAGAATTGTAATTAGATCAGTCTTAAAGTTGAGGGCGAAGGCTCGAACCCTGAGAGGGCAAAGCCAGTATTGATAAATCTCATTGAAAAGACTCTAGGTAACTTTATGTTATAATTCTTAATCATATCCACACGGATACACTTTCATCGAATCTTATACGAACAAATGAAATTGAGAATGAAATACTACACTAAAATATATAGTATATATATATATTTTATATTATTATATATATATATATATATACATATACCACGTATCTTACTATACTTTTTTATTTATAAAAAATTAAAATACTTTATATAAAATCTGAGTCTTTAAAGAGCAGTTCACTCACCCAAGTACATATATCCGTATGCATCAAGGATCAACACTATTTGAGGCCACACCAACGCCTCCTAAGGTGTGTTGGCGTGCTCAGTATATCATTGGACAATCATTATATTTATGTATTAATTGCATAATGAAAAGTCCAGCATTTTGAAATTCTAAGGCATGTGAAAGCTTTTATTTACGTAAAGGAAATCATATCGTATCATCGCGTTGATCAACACATAATGAGTCAATTTTGCCATTACACAATCTTTTTTTTCACATCGCCCGCTTAACTGGCTAATTAGTTTTGGTGGCATTTCGGGTCATCAAATTTACAAACCGGATAAAAATATATTAAGCAAAGTTCAATCGCTTAAGAGTGATCAGGCCCTACTAAAAAGCATAATCCTTTTTCGTTTTTGGGTGCTTATTCACGAGGTAAAATGAGTAAACAACATTATTAAGTGAATGTTTGTACCTGAGGAGGGACTTAAATCGTACATTGAATTATTTGTTTTATATAAAATCTTACCAACAGTCGTACTACGGTATTTTACAATCAAACAACCCATATTCAATGTACCTATTATCTGATATACCAGGTAAAAATGAGAGGGCGACAGTATCAAGGGAAGGACCTCTATGTGAATCAAAGTTCCTACATCATAATATATATATCCACAGAGTATGTCAGGTGTCATGAATATCAATATTGCCTCAAAACTATGGATGCACTTATTTACACATTAATAGATGGCTATTATACATTCATAGTCCCCGGAGGTAGAATGCATTTTACAAATACCCGATATTATCCCTTACAAATAGATGCATAATATTTTATTTCGATTAATACCTGATGAACTCGGAGCATGAACATTTAACATCTTTGGCAAATGTCTTTCTATTTATTTTGTTATTTGTTTTGGCAGCCACAAGTGCCAAGATTGAAAAAGTGAAGCCGTAATACAAAGTAGTAGGAGTAGTAGTAAAAAGTACAATCTGGAATGGAGAAGTATATGAAGATAAACACACCCACACACACCACGACTTGATTAACTTTATCCTGCAAAAATATATAAGGAGAAAAGTGGGGAAACATACTTTTTCTGCTCTCGTCGCACTTCATTTTCTTGATGACTTTTAAACCCTTTCTCAAGAAAAGGAGAAAAACGGAACAATAAAAAAAATTGGTCGAAGGGGGTCACATAAAATGAAAAAACCCTATTATTTACATACATGAGATTTAAAATGAATTGATATTCAGTCTAAAATCTTGACTATAACATTTTTAAAAACCTTCCATTTTTGTTCAAACTCATTTATTTGTTAAGCATATATAAAATGAGATAGAAAATGCAGGAATTCACATACAAATGGGTAATAAGAACATTAAAAAATATTTCGGTTATATGGCTCCTGGTTTTATATCAATGATTGATCCAATATTTAAAAATGGCCTGTATTTTGAAAAAAAGTAATTTGAACTAAAAACATATATAAACATTTTTTGCTTTATTTGATGGAATGGCAGACCAGTGTGATATGAATCAGTATAAAGCACTGGATTTAATCTTTGGGCCTATGACCTTTTCGATGAAGCAAACCAATATGGATCTTCCCTTCTCCCTCGAACATGTACCATCCATATTGTGAGTCAAATCCTCTTCTTCTTCTCACGGAGCTTACAATATAAAGGTATTTTTATACATAACAGGTGTGTCACTATGGACACCCATTTTTATTATTATATCAAGCTGAATGGCTATATTGCTGGCAATGTAGGAACTCTTCACGGAATGTAGTATTATTGAGATAGAAAATCGAGGGATATTTTGGGTGTATGAAAGGAAAATGTGTTAAGGGTTTAATTGAGTTCAAGCTCCTTGTTATCACTATTCTCTTTCCTCAGAACAGAAGCAAAAACAGATATTCAAATATAAATAAATACATTCCGTATCGGCCGACTTGGCCTGCTTCATAAATGAAATAAATATTCCTCAAGAGAGGAAGAGAATAGTGATAAGAAGGAGCTTGAACTCAATTGCACCCTTCACACATTCTCCCTTTCACACACCCAAAATATCCCTCGATTTTCTATCTCTAAGTTATTATAGTGACATTATAAACCTCTACATTTAACAAAGAAGATGAACCAGAAGACTTTAAGCAGGCTATGTAAAACCCCCAAATTTTGAAAAAATCCGAAAAAAACACGGTAAAAAACCTGGTTTTACCGTGTTTTTTTTTTTCGAAATTCGGTTTTTCATTACACCATTATTAGATAATAGATGATAGTTAATTATGGTGTAATGAAAAACCCGAATTTCAAAAAAAAAACACGGTAAACCCCGGGTTTTTAAACCGTTTTTTTTTTTTTTTTTTCAAAATTTTGGGTTTTTTGAAATACCCTGCTTTTAAGGGCCTTATCTAAAATGACTCCGTCGACTATTTCATTTTTATTTTAAAAATATTTCATTTTGCTTGCGTTGATATTTGTCAAATATATTCAAAATAGAAGATCAAAGAATTCTTGCATTGGTATTCATATTATTCATTAATAATCATGCTTAAGGAACTTCTGACTACGGATACTAATTTCCTACAAATGATTTTTAATTGACCAAAACGTTGTGGCTTTTACGCTAGACTATAATTTATGATGTTGCATTAAGGAATTGGAGTATGATTTGGACTTCTATACTTCATTAAACTACAATTACATTTATGCTGTCATTTGTCAACAACACGCTTATATATTTCTAAGTAATGATATTGAAAGTCAATTTTTCTTTTAAAAAACCATGATACTGATGGATAAAAATGTGGTGCTATGTTTTTAAAGACTATTTGATTACTTTTATCCCCCAAATATTCTGCCTGTAATTATTTTTCATGAATTATTATTCTTTAAGAGGATAAAGTATTTGTAATTAATCTATAGTATGAGATACAATATAACATTAATCGAAATAAGGAATGTTGGAAGTAATCTATTATATTATTTATCAAAATAATTATAGTCATCATTTCGATATTATTCCTACGCCAAAGTAGAGATTGTTATTAAGGAATACATATTTGATAATTCAAGTTTATACTTACGTATAATATAAATAAGCTTTAATTAGGAGCGCCAACGTGGAAATGGGCTGGCGATATAATTAAATATGTGTCTGAAAGATCGAAGCTCTACATAAACACTATCAAGGGATTTTAAGAAACATCGTGCATTTTTTAAAACCAATCTAATAAATGATTTGTCCTTTTATATATTCAGGGCGTAAATATGAACTACATGTTCATTTATGTATTATCGCAACTGCCCTGAATAGTTTAACTCTGTTTTGTGCATATAATTTTAGTGTATTTTATTTTTATACTGTAATTTTTTTTTTGCAGTGAACTGAATAAAATGTTTTTAAACGAAAAAAAAAGCTTAAATAAGCCCAATAATTGACTCATAAAGTTGAAGATAAAAAAGCCTCTTCTGCGAACGTGATTAGTAGGAAGCAAGTAGCCTGATACAAAACAGTTATAAATAATGCACAAATTCACCTGCATCTGTTGACGTATGCACATCAACTAAGTACTATGAAATTCATTAAAATACTAATTGTATTTTTTTATTGGGTTCAATCAATATCAAATACGAATTTTAATGGTGGATTCTCCTACTATGTCTATTAATATTACTGTACATGCCACGCATCACAATAAAAGAATAAATAATTTTTCTTTCTTTTATCCTATCTGACATTCAATTATTATCACTCTGACGATTTTTTTTATTTATTATAGTATTATAAATTAATTAATACATAAAAACCTATTAATCTATAATTAACACTGAAACTTAAGAACACCAAATGATTAATTCAACTTTATGACAAATATGATTGAAATAGGACGACAATGAGCTTTCAAATAAAAAAACAAGCACCAATACTCTTTGGCCTTGGAAAAAGGGATCTCTCCGCAGGGCGAAAGTCATAAATTGTG